>JAJOOH010005634.1:0-115866 GCA_029582605.1 Solanum gracilifrons
ATATTGATTCGAAGATATTTTTAATATGAGTACTTTTTTAAAATACCCAAGGTTTCACACCATTAAGAGTATACCTATATTAGCTTTATTTTCTATTCAGTTATCAAATCGAAACTCAGGGAGTAATTTATCAAACAATATTAGTAGTTTCAAGTATGAGAATAAAGTTCAATTATCTTCTTTTTTTTTTCAGTTTTGTCTTTCTATAAAAGTGTGAATGTTACTGTATTATACTTTCTTGTGACACTTTTCGTTTTTCTAGAGTTAAATAAAAGTTTGATTAGAAATTTGTGTATGAAATTTTCAATTTTTTGAATAGAAATTTATATATTTGTAAACTACCTAAAAAATATTATAATTAAGTCACAATAATTGATAGTTCAAAATGTTTAAAAAATCTATAACAAACTTACAGTCAAAGATATACTTGTTTAAATCTCGAAATTCGAAAAATACCACTTAAAATGAAACGAAACGAAAAGAGTATTAGACATGTAATTTCTTTCAAAAGTTCAATAAACTGATCAAATTTTTAACAAAAGAGCGAACCCGTTCTCTGTTTATACTCATCTTATTAGGAGTAACTTTCCTATGTTTTGAAAGTTTCGAGATAACAGTTCTTTTGCAAAATGAATATTCTCTTACACTCTGTTTGGATCATCGTTACCCATTGTTTCATAATGTATTGTATTGTATTGCACTCTATTGTACTGTACTGTATGGTAGATACAATGTTTGGCTAAACTATATTGTTTGTTGTTGTTTAATAACATTTTAATTGTTTGGTTTGATTGTATCGTACTGTATTGTAATTTATAAATTTACTAAAATATTCTTAATTATTCTAGGGTAGGAGGTTTGACTAGAATAAATAATAAAAGGTAAAGGGTAAAATAGTATTTTGAAATATTATGTAAAGATATAATTGGAAAAAGAAATTAAGTAACAATAGGAACACACCAAATCGGTTGTTCCATAAAATAGGGATTTTCATTGTTACGTAACAACAAAATTTAACAATACATTTTAAGTAACAATCAAAACAAACATTGCAGGTATAATAATGATACAATACAATACAATGGGTAACAATGTTCCAAACAGAGTATTAAAGAACCAACAAATATATATTAAATCTGAATTGCATATCAGTTTCAACTTGTTATTTATTTCAAATCTTTTATTCCCTCCATTTCTATTCAGTTGTGACCATTTTAGGTTTCAAGTCTTTTATGAAATTAGGGAAAGTTTATCATTCTACCCTTATTTAGTGTTATCTTGAATTAAGTTTTCAATTAATGAACATGAATTGATTTATTTTGATTAACCAAACTAACCAATGAACATGAATTAATTATTTAGTTTTTCTATGTTGATCAAATTCATACTTTCAAGACTAATAAGTCTCAAGGTTAAAATTTAAAAAAAAATGTCATTTATGTATTGATTTTGTGAAACAAGTATTAATGAACATTTAATTTTTGTAAAAACGACATATAAATAAGAACCGAGGAAATAATTATTTTCGCATCAAATATAAGCAACAACTGAATATATATGTGGACTGATACTTATCTTGTAAACTGAAAAGCTCACGCCCACAAACCTCCTTTTTAGGCTCAAGATTAATCATATGATGGCCAAATTATAACATTGTGCATTTCCAGAGAGAAAAACAAAAATCCACCCAACTTTAAAAGATGTCATGTTTGACCTAGTTAGTTTCATCCTGCAATCATTTTAGCATATTTTAATTGAATGATCACGAGGCGAACACATGATTTAAAATTTTAGGGTACACTAATAAATATTACCGACTTTTACTGGTCAAGGTGGGTGGGTTTTACCACGAAATCATTGGTTCTAATCCCTTATTTAGCGATTGTAACCTTTAAATTCAAAATTTATAATAAAAACAATAAAATGTGATTCTGGCTAGGATTGAACAGACGTCACAAGGGCAGATGCATTGGCCAGTACCAACAGTACCAAGTGACATCCTATCCTTTCCATAGATGCATAATTTATTTATTATATTTAGTTTATATCAATTTCTCAATATAGATTTTTTTGAAGTTAATCGGTGCACGTGCATCCTTACCTATATACACATGTGGGTCCTCCTCTGATTATAAGAAATCAATTAGCAACTGGCCACCTTTAAAATATGCATGGTCCTTGCATAAAACCGTGATGTAATTTGTATCCACATTATTTTCTTCACGGTCGATGGAGGAATATAATTTAAGTAGTATTTGGATATAAAAACATATTATTTAGGGAACAATAAGTCATTTCTAAGACTTTAAGAATTTTGAATGCAGTACAGAAGTTATGACTTTATCTGCAGCTAATAAATAATGCTTAAATCCATGAAAAAGGAGGTGATTAATCTGTAGTAGCACGATTTGGTTTAGTGGTTAATGAGAAATGAAAGAGACTAAAGTTTAACTTTTAGTTTATGTTGGTAGTACTGAAATGTCTTGTCATTAACAAATTTATTCAATCAGCTAAGTCGGCAACCAAGGAAACGCCCTTTCGTAATCCATAGAATTGACAAAGTTTCACGTTCGACATCGACAATAATAACATACTAAATATAATTCATATTTAACGAGGATAAGATGTCTATTGACTTATAAATATCTCTATCTTGATAAGATATATATATGTTGTTTTTCAAAAGATCCTTGACTCAAAACGAAAATATCCCACGTAAGATTATGATAAAAGAGCTAGTCAACGCAAAGTAGCAAGATACAAAACAAATATTGAAACATATAGTAACGTAATACACATTGAAGCTACTAGATGAATAGATAATTTGTATTACTTTAAATAAAAGTATGAGATGCGTAGAAATATTAATGAAATTTTTTGGTGTTTATTAAATGACTACAATTTAATAAACAAAATTGTCATTTACGTACTATTTTGGGATAAGACATAAGTATCCCCTAGACAATGATCGAAATTTTAGAGACGCACCTAAACTTAACCAAGATCCTATTACTCTCTAAACTCATTTTTTTAGTATTTTTACTCACCTTTTGTGATGATGTGGCACCTTTGACCGTTCAAGTTGATTGTGTTTGTACACATTCGCCCATCATGTGTGTAAGTATTATTATTATTATTTTTAATTAAAAAATATTTTTTTAAATTTTTTAAAAAATATTCTAATTTTTTGAATCTTGTATTTAAATTAAGTTAAAACATTTTTTTACCTTCATTCACTGTTTTTGCTCTTTTATTTTTCTATTGATTTTATTTTCTTTGTCTTTCGTTTTGATTTGATTTCAAATGTCTTGTATTTAAAATAAGTTAATTTTGAACAAATATCAAAATAAGTGAAGAAAACCAAATAAAACATAAAAAAGATGTTAAAATTAAAGGACACTTTTAAATTATTTTTCTTAAAAATACACATAATTTTTTTTAAAATAATTAAAAGTGAAGAGATAATAAATTAATTTTTTTTTAAAAAGTTTAAAGTGAAAAGAAACTAAAATAAATATTTTTCAAAGAAAGAAATAAAATAATTAAATATATACAAGTTTTATTATCAATAAATGTGTGTACTAACTAATTATAAAGTTACCAATAAAAAAATGACATGTGTCTAATTTCTGTACTCATGACTTGCCTTCAAGAGAGTGTGCACATTCTCTATGCCATGTCAATGTTTGTGGTGTATTTATTCAATTTTAAATTAGTTTAGGGGGTAATAGAACCCTAATTAAGTTTATGTGTGTCTCTAGAATTTTGATCATAGTCTAGGGGTACTTATGCATTATCCATACTATTTTTCATAAATATTATCATTTAATATTACCCTAATATATATTTACGACTCTAAACTTAATTAAATTGTAACTATTAAATTAAATCTTTCCTTATTGAAATGGAGGAATCTTAATTTTTTGACAAAGGAACATATCATGAATAGAAATCAAATCTCTTCAAAGTAAAATAGTGTTGTCTTTCTTTACCCGTAAAACAAATATAGGATAGCCTGTTTGGCATTTGCAACTAAAAGTAACTTATTTTTAGAAATAATTTTTTAAAATGACTTTTTAGAAAAGTGATTTTGAAATTAAAGAAATTATGTTTGACTAATTTATTTGAGAAGTACTTTTCATAAGCAAATTGCGTTTGACTAATTTTAAAAAATATATATATTTTTGAGAGTCAAATTACAAAAAAAGATAACTATTAATATACTTTTAATATTAAGATTATTTTATAGAGAGAAACTATTTTAAATATCTATTATTAAAAAAATAATTAATTTTTATTTTTATTAAATTAAAATGAACATATTTAAATTTTCAATAAATAATATACCTTTTTTGGAAGGCTGAAATCTTTAATTGTTACTTTTTTTTTTCTTTTTTTCTAATCTTGCAAAAATATCATTGTTACCTTTGTTTTTTTTTTTTCTAATTTTGTAAAATAATATATAATATATAAATAATAATATAAAAACATAAAAAAATGTATTATATAAAAATAAAAAATAAAATTCTTAAATGAAATTTAACCAAACTTATGAGATATGTTAACTAATTAATAAGAGATAAATATGTATATATGAAAGGATATTTTTAATTTTAAGAAAAATATTTTTTTGTTTCTGGTTCTGCTTTTTCTAAGAAGTAGAAAATTTTAGCTTCCTCCCAACAACAGAAAAATTGCTCATCTCTTTCATTTAAAAGCACTTTTACTGATTTGCAAAACGCCTTATTTTTCAACAAAATTGTTTTTTTTGTCTCAAAATAAGTGCTTCTGGTCTCCTAACATCAATGCCAAACAAACTCTTAATTTAATTATAATTCCGAAAAATAATAAAATGCTTATGTTTTGCCAATCAAGTTATTGCCCTTTCTCGAATTCAAATCAGTATACTCTAGAATTTAATATCCTAAACTCTATTGTATGCTGATACTATCGTATGTGATTGTAATGGAAGCGACTAGCTTATAACTTATTTCGTCATGTTTTAGGAGAAAACAAGTTATAAGCATTTCTTCAGAATAACAAAAGTTATTTTTCAGAAGATAAAAATAATAATTTTAGGTAAAGTGAAATAGATAATACATAAATAAATATAACTTGAGGTGATTATAATTTTTTTCCTTCTAGGTTTATGAGATATGAGAAAATTAAATCATCATCACTTTTTTCCTTATTATTATTGGTATATATTTTCTACATTTTTATTTCTTCCGCTTACTATTTGAACTAATAAATAATATATGCCAGTAATTAAAGATTTAAAAATATAACAAACTGACAAAAGCACGTCAAATTGTCAAAAAAAAAAGAAGAAGATGTACAGACAAATAGGGGTGACAATTTCAGCCCATATTAATGAAATGAGTCCATTTAACCCATATTTAGTGACTTGGGTCACTAATTTTTTAATGAAAAAATTATCAATATACACATCTTTTTTTTTTTCTTTCTAATTTCCAAAATTCCCTCCCATTTCTAAAAACTTCTAAAATCCCTTATTTTACTCCTAAATCTAAACTGCAGGAAACATAAATCTCAACTCCAAAAATCAAAGTTTATCACTTACTAATTTCACTCCTTAATTTTCTGTCCATTCTCTTGATAGTTAATTTCTCTATTACTTTTCAAAATCAAGTCTCTTTTCTGTCAAACCTAATCTAAACTGAAATTGGTAGTTCTTTCATCTCATCAAACTGTTTTGCGACTTTATTTCTCATTTTTTTGTTCTTCTAATTGTTGAATCACATGGATGATGCACTAGCAACTAACACTAATCTTATTTATGATTACGAAGATATAATTGATTGGGCTGAAAATAGATTAAAAAAGCTCCACGAAACATTAATAATGGCGAAGACAAAAGTTGGGAAGTTGAAAAAGGATGGTCCTTCATCTTCGAAAGCGCAGGTTCATAAAACCCCCCATAATTACCTAAGGTTAGGTTTTCGATCTTCCTCTATCGATTTTTAAACTTTTTTTTGTTAGTTAATCAATTGATGATACATAAACGACTAAATTCATATTTTGTAGTTTAATGTATCAATATTATCTTTAATCAGTTGATACACTAACCCTAATTCTGTTAAGTTATAATATATTTTGTATCATGTATTATAATACTATTAGTTGTGTATCAGTCATTAAATCTCATGTCATTTGAGACAAAATAATATTCAATAATGTATCATTCAAAATCTATGTGTATCTGAACATTAGTTTCATATTAATTTTTGTATCTGTTAAAATTCTATTAGTCAATGGGTATCAGATACATCATAAATAGTTTAATAAGTACATGATTCAAAATTTTATTAAAATGTATCAGATTTACACATAAGATACATTATTTACACATAGGATACGTTATTTACACATAAGATACATTACAATTTACTAATTTATCTGTATGTCATTGTTTGTATTAGTATTAAATATTGATTAGTTTTTTGTATCATGTATAAGTGTTGGGCAATGTTTGTATCAAATTAAATTGTTGGCAATTAGCGTATCATGTATAGAAGTTGGCAATTAGTGTAACATGTGTAACATTTTGTTATTTTTGTATCATTAGTAGCATGTTGTTATTTTTGTATAAAATTTAACTGTTTGTTATTTTTTTATCCATTACAGTCTTTGATATATGTGATCAAACAAATTTCAACTCACTCTTTGAAGTTTGGTCTAACATACAACATTGATTTTATAAAAGATTTGAATCAATATATTGAAAATGAGTTTCATAAGGAGTAGGAGCCCTAGTTGTTGTATGTTACAGTTCTTAGCATAAGTATGTAGTCAGCTATATGTAATAGGAGTTCTATGCATTGTATAACACAACATAGCAACTTCTCTTACCTATATAATAGGAGGTTGCTAGTTAACAACTTATCGACATACATAATACAAGTTTAGCGCATTCTTCTTAAGCTTAAGACTGCTAAACTTCTTCATGGTATCAGAAGCTTGGTTTTAATCCAAAATCAATTTGTATCCTGAAATGTATACCACGCACAATGACTAGTTCATCATCCTCAAGCCTCTCCCTCTCAGCATCCTCCCTTCATCAACTCATAGCCATATGTCCTATAAAATTAAAGCCATCAAACTATGTAGTTTGGAAAACCCAACTTACTCAATTGATGCAAACCTTGAAAGTTGGTGAGATTATTGTAAAGGATCCACCATACTCTGTCATAGTAGACGAAAAAGGAGGAGAGGTATCGAAACCTAAGTTCCTTGAATGGGAAGAAAGGGATGTCTTGGTTAGAAGTTGGCTCACTGGAACCATGACTGAGGAGTCGATGTTCCTTATCATCGGATGCAATTCAACAAAACAAATTTGGCAAAGACTTGACGACAATTCCCTACAAGCTAGCAAAGACAAGGAGTTTCAACTGAAACAATAGATTCAGAGTATCAAGTTGGGATAAAAAATTGTGGATGAATATGTGAAAGAATTCAAGGGAATTTGTGATAGCCTTACCGCCATACATAAACCCTTAGATGAAGACAACAAAGTTATAAGCTTTGCTAAGGGTCTTGGAAACAAATACAGGATTTTGAAGACTGTTATGTTGGGTAAGCCTCCATATCAAACTTTTACTCAATTTGTTATTGCACTGAGAGGATTCGACATGAGAGAAGAAGACAGTGAAAAGGACATCGTCGATCAGGCCATGGCTTTTCAAGCCCAGAAAACACAAGGAAATTTTGGTAGAGGCAGAGGAAACTCTTCTAGAGGACGGGGACAAGGTCGAGCAAGAGGTCAATTCGGACCTAAGTACAATAACGACACAACATGGAGACAATCTAACTTTACTGGGAATAATCAGAAGAATGCACGACCCCAAACAAATTCGTATCAAATCTGTGGAAGAAACAATCACATAGCTGTCACTTTTACAGGTGGGACTACTCCTACCAAACCCAACAAGAAACTCCACAAGGGTTTTCGGCCTTGACTATCAATGAGCCATCCGACAACAATCTCTATATGGATTCTGGAGCAACTCACCATATGGTCCAAACAACATGTAATTTACAAAATCCTTCTTTATTCAAAGGTCGAGAATCAGTTGTGGTGGGTGATGGAAAACAACTCAAAATTACTCATGTTGGCAACAAGAATATTGGCACAAATTTACGATTGAAAGATGTTCTAGTTGTACCTGAATTAAAGAAAACTCTTTTGTCAGTAAGTATACTTGCAAGTGATAATGAATGTTTCTTGAAATTTTCTGATGTTGAATTTGTTGTTAAGGACAAGAAAACAAAGAATTCATTGGCAAAGGGGAGTAGGAAAGGAGAACTATATGCTTTGGATCCCAAGTATGCAGATGGAGAAGGGCTAGTTGCCATACTTTCAAATAAGGCATCAGATGAAGTCTGACATCAAAGACTGGGACACCCTAATTTTGGGACCATGCGGAATAAAAACTTTTCTGTTTGCACCGCGTGCCAAATGGGAAAAAGTTGTAAGCAACCTTTTGAGAAATCAAATAAAGTTGAAATTGAAATTCTTGTCAAAATTCATTGCGATTTATGGGGTCCTTCACCTGTCACCTCTCCTCAAGGTATCAAATATTACGTGATTTTTGTGGATGATCATACAAAATACACTTGGTTCTACCCATTGAAAAGAAAATCAGATTTTTTTTGCCTTTTTTGTAAACTTTCAAAGATTGGTCAAAAATCAATTTGATAGAAAAATATTTTTTTTTAAAGTGATGGAGGCGGAGAATTTACTAGTCAGAAATTTATTGATCATCTTACTTATTGTGGAATTCAAAGACAAGTGTCGTGTCCACACACCCCTGAGCAAAATGGAGTTGCCGAAAGAAAATACCGACACTTGGTTGACTGGTTTAACTCTATTGTTCAATGCTAGGGCCCCTCTACACTTATGGGTTGAAGCATTTATGACAGCAGTATATCTTATAAATAGACTCCCTACGCCAGTTTTGAAGATGGAGTCTCCCTTTCAAATGATACACAAAAGGAAACCAAGTTATAGTGGTTTGAAAGTCTTTGGTTGTAGATGTTTTCCACATCTAAAGGGATCTAAGATCAATAAATTTCAACCAAAAACTTTTCCTTGCATGTTCATCGGATATAGCTCTCTGCATAAGGGCTATAGATGCTATAATCCACAGACGAAAATAGTTTATATATCACGACATGTAATATTTGATGAATCTTGTCTACCTTTTTCTTGTAATTCCACACAGGACATGATGGATAAATTCTACACTTTGTCTACATACAAAGAATTCATTGAACCAAAGAACTTCCCAGGAGATAAAGGACATGATATAGACGTTGCTACTGTACCCGAAGTCATTGTTGATGAACACTCTGGCAAGATAGATGTTCTCCCGTCTGCTGATTTAGAAGCCACTACTAATGTGATTGCTTCGTCCATGTCCACAAAACTCACCTATTGAGAATCTGCAATCTCCAACAATTGGTGTCTTGACTACAACTCCAGCAACTAGTCCTCTAACCACATCACCTATAGGTTCATCACTTACTGAGTCCACATGGACTGATTTATGTACTGATTTAAGTGGTTACGAGTGTCCACCAACAACATCACAATCTTCTCCAGAGAACACTCATCACATGGTAACAAGGACAAAGTCAAAAGCCATGTCACAACCACCAGATTTCTTAACTCTCTTAGTCGCTGCAAATTCTAATTCCTGTGAACCAAGGAACCTGCAAGAAGCATTATCTCAACCTCACTGGTTGCAGGCTATGCAAGAAGAAATGAAGGCATTATATCAAAATAACACCTGGAGATTTGTACAATGAGAACCTCAAATGAATGTGGTTGGATCAAGGTGGGTCTTCAAGAAAAAAATGAAGGCTGATGGCACAATCGAGAGATATAAAGCTCGTTTGGTAGCAAAAGGATATAATCAAATTGAGGGTCTCAATTTCGAAGACACTTTCATTCCAGTAGTGCAGTCTACAACAATTCACATGGTTTTAACAGTTCGAAAATGGCCTCTTCGCCAACTTGACGTAAAAATGCTTTCCTCCATGGGTGACTCAAAGAGACTGTCTATATGCAACAACCTTTGGGTTTTGAAGACTCTACCGCACCAAAACATGTTTGTCTATGCCAGAAGGCCATCTATGGACTAAATCAAGCACCAAAGGCTTGGTTTCAGAGGTTTAGTGAAGCCCTTCTTCACCTAGGATTCCTAGGAAGCTATGCTGACTCTTCTCAATTTGTTATTCATCACAAAGGTGATATCGTGATTTTGTTATTATATGTCGATGATATAGTGATAACTGGGAACAATCACCAGCTTTTGCAAAACCTCATATCCCAACTAAGTAGTCATTTTGCCTTAAAAGATATGGGCAGTCTCCATTTCTTCTTGGGCATCGAAATTGTGCCATAGGTTGATGGAATCTATCTTAGTCAAGTGAAGTATGCTAAGGACATTCTAAAAAAAACCATGATGCACTGTGCTAGAGCAATCCATACACCATTATCACAGAAGAGTGATTTTCATGTCGCAACTGGACCTTCTGTTGATGCCTTCGATTATCGAAGTATAGTTGGAGGAATTCAGTGTCTTACACTAACATGCCCTGATCTTACTCATGCTGTCAATCAAGTGTGTCAGTTTATGCAAGCTCCTATAACTGCACATTAAGGGATGAAGCGTATTCTTCGTTACCTCGTTGGGACTATATTTTTTGGACTTCGTATCACTTCCATGTCCTCCTTACAGGTTGGTGGCTTCTCAGATGTCGATTGGGATGGATGTGCTATAACTCGTCGATCAACAACATGACTTTGTGTATTCTTAGGTGCTAATTGCATCTCCTGGTCATCTAAGAAGCAACATACTGTGTCAAAATCTAGTGTTGAAGCTGAGTATCGTGCTCTTGCTTCTCTAGCAGCTGAAATCCCGTGGATTCTTCATTTGCTACAACATCTTGGGGTATGACTTGGTTCTCCTCTAGTCCTCTATTCTGACAACATCAGCGCGTTACATCTCACCAGTAATCCTATTCTCTATGTTCGCACAAAACATATTGAGCTAGACAATCATTTTGTGCGAGAGAAAGTTGCAGCTGGTGCAATGGTTCCTAAATATGTTCCATCAGCAACTTGAGTTGCTAACATTTTCACGAAGACCTTGACGAAGCAGCAATTTCAATTTTTACGAAGCAAGCTTGGAGTTGTTTCACTACCAACCTCAAGCTTGAGGGGGAATAAAAATGAGTTTCATAAGGAGTAGGTGTCCTAGTTGTAGTATGTTACATTTCTTAGCATAAGTATGTAGTTAGCTATATGTAATAGGAGTCTTATGCATTGTATAACACAACATAGCAGCTTCTCTTACCTATATAATGGGAGGTTGTTAGTTGACAACTTATCAACATACATAATACAAGTTTAGCTCATTCTTCTTAAGCTTAAGACTGCTAAACTTCTTCATATATGGGTGTCGAGGGTATCGAGTTAATTACAAATTCTATTTTTGGGTCATACCTTGACATTCATACCTGCAATTATTAAGGTTAAATATCAAAATGCTTGTTGCTTGTTAATTCTTGAGCTTGAGCAAGATAATATTAATGAGCTCCATATTCGGCATGCAAATGACAACATATTGCGTTTCACTATAAAAGAATTCTTAATAATAATCAAATTGAGAGTCTCGATGACTTTAAATATTCAAATTCTACTGAGAGCAGGCTTGTTCAAATATATTTCCCTGATTTAGTAAAGTATAATGGTGTGAGCAAGGGACGATTTATTCAACGTTTTCTACAAGGTAGTTGAGACAACAGTCAGGATACTTTCCAAATGGGAATCTTTACTTCATCCACACATTTGATTTCTCACAACTACTTGATGCATCTATCCATGCTAATGACTTTCTGATGGTTGAAGATGGTAGATATCAACATTTTTCTTGGGGACAATGTGCATTTTCCAGGTTAATGAAATCATGGACGCAAGAGAGAACCAAAGTAAACAGGTGCATCGTTTAGGTGGCATGCCTTATGCTCTAAATGTGTGGGTATATGGATGTGTATCAGTTGTTGATGATGAAATTGTTGTTAAAGAGGGAGACTACATCCCTAGGATACGCACTGGCGAGTTGTTGGTGTCATGCCCAAATTTGAAATGTTTATGTCTAATATTTTTACTGAGTTAACGATCATTTTTATATATCTCAAGTTGAAAATCTGCTTGTTATGCTGACTTTCCAAATTCTATTTAGAATGAATGTACCAATATACAACTGACTTCTGAGGAATTGACGATACTTGATTTGCCTGACAATATGGGTGTCTCTCATTCTAAACATTCTACGTCTACGGATAAACCTATACAAGCTATATCAGAAGACATTCCTGTAATTGAGGATTTTTCTTCAAAATCACCTGATCAGATTTTATGGAGAACTACACGTGTATCTAGTACCTCATCTATACCACCCCCAAAGAGAAGAAAGAAAGTTGATTTGGCCAAACCAAAAAGTAGTGCAATGAAACAACCAAAACAGTCTCTCGTGATACAAAAATAGTCATTCTCTATTCCAGATTCTGTTGGTAATGTTCCCGATCTTCATGGTTCTTCATCTGATACTAAAGAAAATAAAGATTTTCCAGCTATTGAAGAATTTAAGCAATATCTGAAGAAATATGTAAGTGATTCTCATAATTATTATTGAATTATTATTTATTCTACAATAAATCAATATTAACTTATTTAAGTATGTTTAAAGATTGACAAAAAGTTTGAAGCTAAAACGGAAGGTACTTGTTATTTACCAAATATTTACTATTTGTAAAGCTATTTTTTCATTATTTGGTATTTTTTTGGCCTGAAGAAAATTTCTGCTAGATCAATTCTAATCACGGAGAAAGAGTTAGTCAAAGAAGTCAATGTTAATCAACCCCAAATTACTAATCAATTTGTTGAATAACCAAGGTCTGCAATTGATATGGAGTTTGCCAACAACGACCTCGTTGATAATGCTAATGTAGATGCTGAAGAACAAACACACGTACAACAACACAAGGTCGGAGAAGTAAGAATCATATACATTCATTTCAAGTATCAAATACTCATTAAAGTATCTAACACTTGTTGATACATTATTTTAATCAACCAATTGCATCTTGAATTTTATGATACATTCATAAGTGTATTAGATACATTATGTTTAAACTTAAAAAATTTCTCATAAATATTGTAGTATTAGTTTCAACTGTTGACTCATTGTTATTTATTGGTATACTAATCTACATAAAATGCTGATACATTAAAGGATGAAAGAGGCAAAGAGGATGTATCAGAACCTCCATCCACAGGAGATGCTCTTGTTGAAGGAAGTATATCTAAGGAAGTTATTTTAAGTATAAACTTATGTATATGACATATTTACTCATTCAATGTATCATTATAAAAAAATCTTTGGTATAACCAATCAGGATGATGTTGTAGAGGTAGTAGAGGTAAGTATCATATACATTTAATTAAAGTATCAATATTTTTTAAAAGTATCTCACACTTTTTTGATACATTAGTTCAATCATCCAATTTCAGCTTGAATTTTATGATTCATTCTTAATTTTTTTTAGATACATTATCTTGATACTTTAAAAAAATATTTATTCACAACAGATGTAGTATAAGTTCCAGCTTTTGATACATTATTATTTGATTTGACTTATATACTATTATGTATAATATACATATTATGCAAAGAAGTTATCGTAAGTACAAATTTATGTATAAATCTATTTATCATTCATTGTATCATTGTAGCAAATTTTCTTGTTATAACCAATCAGGATGATGTAGAAGAGGTTGGCACCAAAAAATCTGAACAAGTAACTATGGATCAAGATGTTGCTGATAAATTGCAACATAACATCCCACTTCCAGACAAAGTGCAATCAATATTGATACATCGGTAAATTCTAAATATATTAGTCGCGTGTTTATCAGTTATTGAATGATACAATATTTTTATTATTGCTCAAAACAATATAGGATTCCACCATATTGACATCCATTTCTTCTGGAACCCAAGAAGCTATAGACACACTTTTTTCTGGCCTTCAAACTCCTTTGAATATTCAACCATTGAGTGTTGTCAAGTCAAATGTGTTAATTGAAACACATTAATCGATGCTGGACAGTAAATTACCAATGGAAATATCGGACAATGAGATGGTCATGTATTGTATGAACAATCAGAGATCCATGTTCAACGAAATAAGATGCCATCAAAGATTTTTCAATCACCCTATTTGACTGAATTTGGGTCCAGTGACAAAGGAAAACAAAAGTTTGAAGAAGATGTTCATCCGATCTCCCCATTTGATGGATGTGACATTTCTTACCAACCTCCGTCAAATTTATTGAAAGGATATTCCATGTGGATTTCTAAGGGCCTCCTTAACACTCATGATAACAAGTAAATAACACTTTAATATTTCTATATAGCAAAATATCATACCATTTTCACTTGTATTGACTTGTAATATATATATAGGAAACCAAAGATGATAAATACAGAGCCAAGTCATCTTCATTTGGATTTGAACATATGGACTTTGTAGTTACTTTTCTCAAGGATAAAAATTGGCTTTATTCCATATCTCAGCCAAAAAAATGCCGAATAGATGAGGTACGATACATAAGATACATTAATAATATATTTATGATACATTTATATTTTGTATCAATATAGTCTTTCTAATGTATACAAACTCAAATCATACCATATACATTATATTAACTTGTGTTTGGTGTGCTCTATCATATTGACTAACATTTTGTGTTATTTTTCATTAATGGTGCAACACATCGATGTAGTTTTTTACTACTTAAGGAAGAAGTCAAAACTCCGCAGCCCCAATCAATACAAATTCACCACAGTCAATTGCTTATTCAAGACATTTATCAATGATGCACACACAAAGTACTACTGCATCCCTTCTGATGAAAATTTAAGTATACAAGAGGACATGGGCCGCGAGGCTGTTGTATTTGCATTTGAGAGGTCAATTAAAAATATAATCAAATAATTTTCTATCCCGGCTGAATTATCGTGTCATCTAGTTGATGATGTATACATCCCAGTGAACTTAGATGGGAAGTACCATTGGGTGTTGGTTGTTGTTTCTTTAAAAAAGAGGCTCATACGCGTGTACGATTCATCATTGAGTACAAGAACAAAAGTACCGTCTGGTAAGATAAAAAAAGTTGGCGACAATGCTGCCATCTTACCTTCATGACACTGGTTTTTTTATCAACCTGAGTGAACCGACTTGTCATTATTGGATGCTTACAAGGACAAGCAAACTGGCATGCTTTTGGGACCACAACATGAATTTGAAGTTGAATTTGTACAAGACATTATGCAACAAGAAAGGGATAGCTTGTAAGTATTAGCACGATTTTGCTTTGAATTACAATGTATCTTGTTTATTGTTATAACATATATTCCTCATTTTTGAAGGGACTGCAGAATTTTTGTAGCTGCCTTTGTTGAGTTCCTTAGCGATGGGATCCCTATTTCAAAAAATGGTTTCCATTCACAATACCTCCGTACACGATATTGAGCCCTAGTATGAAAATACGATACTGAAAAGGCTAAGGCAGGATACGTTAGTGAAAATCATGATCCAACAAGGACTAAAAGTTAATTCACAATACCAGCTAAAGAAGATTCGATCAATGCTGAATAGAGTTTATCTATCAGTTGTTAGACATTTTTTTACAGTGTTATTATTTTTGAGATACAGTAACTCTACTTTTAAATTTTTTTGTTTTTATTGTTTTCAGATATTTGTACCCAAGCATTAGAGTGTTTCTCTAAAAGCTTATTTATTTTGACATTAGCTTTCAATATTTTCAACTGTTATTGACAATATGGATTGTCATACACATTTGTCGTATATAATTTGATATTAAAATTGGATAACATTTATGTATCGAATTCATTAATTCATAAACACACAACATTATTTATTCTTATTAGTTTTGGTAGGAGCAGATAATTTGACACATAACCAATGCAATGTAGTTTATAACTCAGTTCTAATTAGTTGCTTCTTCATTCATGCTGATACATTTGGACAATTTCTTGTAATTAGTTGTTGGCTCATTCATTTATCCAGTCACATTGATAAATTAATTATTACTTATTGTGATACATTATTGATACTTCTTATTTCATTTTACATACTTATATTTTTAACAATCTTATTGTATAAGATACATCATTATTCAATTAGACCACGATACACTATATAAAAATGTATATGAAACTATATTGATTGATACAATCCTCACAAATACAATATATTGTATGTTATTATCAAAAAGCTAATGATACATTATTTAAAAAGGTATTTGTAATATAATGTGTTACAAAAATAAACACAAGGTTGAAAATCTTAACATTTTAAATTATTGTAATGAAATTTCACCAACTAATAGTAGATTGTAATGTATTATCAAGGTAAAAGTGAAAAAAGAAAAAATACTAACAATATGTAATCTTAAAATAATGTATCTGAAACATAACAGTAGCCCCAACAAAGAAATTTGTCAACCTTCTTTCGGAAAGAACAAGTTCTTCGATTGTGACCTTCTTGTCCACAACGGTTTATGTTTGTGCATATCTTTTCATATGGATTTTTCTTCCTTCTTTTCCTTAGTCGTCCATCCATCATTTTATACCTAGGTGACAAGACGATTTCTTCCAAAACAAACTCTGGTACTGACCAATCCTCCTTATCCGGCATTGGAACCATCAGAACTTCATATGTGTTTGCTAATGCAGCTGACTTATAATAATCTGAATAGTAGGGATGTATATCTATAATATTTTTCTTCAAAACAGCTAATGCATGCGCACAAGGTATCTTTTCTAGCTGAAATCTCCCACAACTACAAATTTTTCTCTCAAAGAAAACAATGTATATTCGCCCACCTTCATACACTTAATAAATACATTAAGTAGATTGTACAACCTGGTAACATTAAGACACAAACAACACATCAATTAACTCAATTTTATACTCACAACAACCAAACGACAATCAATTCCAGATACATGATAGTTTATATATTGATACATACTTTCATTTTAAAAATTTAGAAGCGTTTAGAATCTATAACTCTTCAAATCTCCTCCCTAATGTTTCTTTTGTATAGGATGCTATTTCTCTATTTTTACAGTCCCAAGAATTGAATCGAGTTCTAACTTCTTCCAAAAAAATCTAATATAGGTAGTTGTCGCGCCTCAACAAGGCAACCATTGATATATTTCGCTATGTTAGAAGTCATCATTCTCCCTCTGTTTTTGTTGCATGAACTCTTGACCACTTTTCATAACCAGCATCCTCAAGGTACATCTTAACTCGATTATCAATTTTAACCACTTTAGCCATCAATTTGTCGAAATTCTCTTTTCTATAAGCCTTGGCCATTGAATAGAACACATCACTTAGTATGTTTCTGCATCTCTTGAAGTTTGAAAAAACATTTTTCCAAAGGTGCGATATACATGCGAAATGAGGAATATTTGGAAAAACAATATTTACGCTCTTCATTATGCTTTCACTTCTATTTGATACAACACACATTTTTTCTCTCCCCAAATTCACTTTTAAGCTGTTGGAAAAACCATGTCCATGAACAATCATTTTCCGTGTCCACCACTCCATAAGCTTACGACAATATGCATCGTACTCATAAATAGCGCATATGTTTGTTAATTTCTTGATATACAACTATCCATATACAAAAGTATCAAATACAATAAATCATTGTTATGAGATAAAAATTTATAAATTCTAATACAATAATCATACATGCACCATCAAGAGTACTTGTTGATACATAAGTTCCTTTGTAAGCTCCACCAAGATGTGCACCGTCAACAACAACTACTGGTCTACAGAAATCAAACCCCCTATTAATGGCCTTAATGCTATGAACAGATACATGAACTCATTTTTATCCGACTTATGCATCCTTATATAAAAATTTGAATACACAGTTTCCAACATATATATGTATCTAGGCAACTGTCTATATCCATCTGTAGGTTTACCCCTTATCATCTCTAGTGCATGCTCCTTAGCACGCCATGCTTGTTGGTATAAAATATCAATCGCATACAGTGCTCTGATATCATCAATTACATCATTTGGAGTATGAATTCTTTTATGATTTATTAGTTTAGGCGTTATCACACCATTAATAAACCCAACTGTAGCTTGAACCTTTGTTAATATCCTATCCCTTAATGGACATGTATGCTCACTATTGAAGTACCTCACTTTGATAAATTTGTTTTCTTTCTAACAGATACACTCAATCTCCAAGAACAGTCATCCGATAAACACAATAATATATAGCTGCAATTCTTTTCAGATACATTAGTAACATGTATAATGGATATATTAAAAAAATATATTCTTTACACAATTTACAATAGTGAAAAAATTCATACACTGATGCATTAACATATTATAAAAGAGAATAAAAAATATATATGATACTTTATAGTAATATTACACTAACACAAAGCTACAAAACCACATTAAACAAGGAATATTCATCAAATCATAATTGTATCAATTTGAATGTAATAATGTATCATGATTATTATATGCATATATAAATTCAAACATCCAAAAGAGGAGGGTCACATGTATCTGTTACTTTATACTAACAGTAGCATATCTAGAATAATACCTTAATGAATTTAAGTGGATATTCAATGAAAAAATATAATATAGAGTTAGAGTAATAAAACTTGACCCAAAAGTTTAATAAAGTTTATGTAATGCTATTGAAATAGTTGCAATGAATTTGATAAGTTGATATAATGGTCTTGCAGTGCTCACAATTTAAAGAATACACCAAAAAACAAGTTTGATTTTTCTATAAACACAACAATAGATTTTGTACAAGGCAAAAAGTTTGGCCGTTTGGTAGACTTTAGAATATTCAACAATGAGAGAATAAAAATAGGAAGTGAATAAAAAAGATAAATGTAAGAATAATAATGTATTATTAAAAACCACCAAGATATAAATAAGTCAACAAAGTAGGCAGCCACATAAGAACGGTTGCTACAATTATCTAAACACTATTCCATTTATCAATTATTAAAATGCCTCCACAATAAATAAAATACATAGTTGCTATTATATTTTCGACCAAAAAAAATTTCTTTGAAATTTATCAAACCATGATATATATATATATATATATATATATATATATATACACACTTGAGTTCTCTAAACAAAGAATGATACCCTTCTCTCACGAACCATAAGCTTCGGGATAACAACGAACACTCAATCTCTCAAAGAAAATAACATACATATGTTAACCATAAGCTGCCTATGTTTTTTTAAATGATCAATGAGCTAGTTTTCGTGGGATCACAATGGTCTTTCACTGGGTTGTAATGAGGTTATTGACAAGGGGTAGGATAAAATTTGGGATATAGTGACTCTACCTTGTTGAAGCGTTACCTAGACCCTTATTACTTCACTCCTTCTTTCTTTTTTATTACTTGTCGTTAGAATTGAACCATTTCAATCCCTCATAAGCCCACCAAAACATACTTCGTTGAGTTAGATATGGTGGATTTTAATATTATTCTATGCATAGATTGGTTGTATACTTGTTATGGCTTAATTAACTATAAGGATCGAGTCGTAAAATTTCAGTTTCCAAATAAGCGAGTCTTACTGTGGAAAGGTATTCCAGTACGTAGCGCCTAAAGGTCGTTGCATTTCATACCTTAAGCACCAAAAATTAGTCTTTAAAGGGTGCATTCAGTTGTTAATGAATTCCTAGAAACCTTTCTTAACAATCTTCTCGGAGTCCCTCTCGATAGGGAAATAGACTTTGGAATAGACGTTCTTCATAATAGTCAACCCATCTCTATTCCTCAATATAGAATGACTCCAACTTAGTTAAAAGAGTTAAAAGATCTCCTTAATAAGGGTCCATTGGACCAAGTATCTCGCCTTGGGATACTCTAGTTCTTTTCGTTCAAAGGAAAGGTGGACCCTTAGGATGTGTAACGATTATCTCCAGTTGAACAAAATGACTATAAAAAAATAAGTATCTCCTTTATAGAATCGATGACTTATTTTCACGATCCAGACCATCGTGATTGGCACCCACACTAACCCTCCGGTGGGAGAACCATTTATACTAATTACTAACCAACTTAATCAAAATACTAAGACATTTAAAGTTATGAAAGCAAGTTTAAATGCTAAGGAAAGAAATAGGGAGTTCCCATAAACTCCAAACAAATGCCTAATAACCAAAACAAATGCGGAATAACACCTAGAACCTGAAAGTCAATGTCCCCAAACATCTAAGTTCAACCATAAGTCTAAACAAGAATGGGTACAACCCCAAACAAATCATAAGAAATCTAAAGAACTAGTCGAAGTCCGAAGAGTGGACATAAATAGAAAGAGAACTCATTGCAGCCCGGAAGAACTGGCTCACCCTTGAATTCGAACGATCACTGATCTACTCAGCGAGGTCTGTCAATAGCCGCCTGAAGATCCCCCTATACTCAACAAACAAAGAGAAAGTGCAATATCAGTACACAACCACTAGTGTACTGGTAGGATCACGCGACTATCCCACTGAGTGCAACATATGTAAGCCATTACAACATAATAATAGCATGCATACACTGAACATATACACTATCCACATCAATTACGAATAAAAGAGCATTTCACAATTCCAAGATATACAGATATGTCAAGTCATTGGTCCTCTCATGGAACCCACACCCAAACTATTAGCGTACCAGTACGTGGTACTCGATCCAATATGTATGCCGAAACGTGGCGACCGATCCAATGTTTATGCCGAAACGTGGCAACCGATCCCAGTTAGTATGTCGAAACGTAACACCCGATCCATACAACAAGCCACAATCACAATCACAATCACAATCACAATTATTTTCTCAAAATCATACAATCAAGTCATGATTCATGGTATTCATCATTCATTTATCTTCATTTACAACTAGTGTGATCAATAATACAACATTCACATACATACAAGTATTATAATGAAGCACGAACAAACATACATCAGACAACATGAAATCACAATCATCACCTACCTCGAACAAGCTTGAATTCCCTAAGAAACTTGATTCTTCCCTTTCCGGATTCGTTTCCCTTGTTCTTGGTGTACAAACAATCACAATAATGCGAGGATCAATAAACACCACCTAATTACCCGGATAATAACAATAATATCAATCCTAGGTCAAACCCTTGATCCCCATACCCAAGTTAGGCTTTTTCCACCATAATTCCCAGATCAAAACTCTCCCCATCGATAATTACCCACTAGTTTACATTCTACGGATCGAAAAATGGATTCGGAGAGTTAAAACCTTACCTTTAGCCTCAAGAATGGTGGAAAACTGTCAAGAAAAACTTGGGGTCGTTCCTTAGCTTTCAAAGTCTAAAAGTGCAGAATAAAATATATTTGGGGTTTATTTCCGATTTAATTCGCGACTTTCCCACCACAATGGTCTTCACCTTGCTACAGCGGCCCCACCCTAGCGGGAAAATCCCACCTTAGCGATTGGACGGAAAAACTGAGCAAATTTAAGAATTCCAATATCCCCATTTCACAACACACCTTCAACCAATGACACTCAGAAACTATCCGTTCATACCAAGATCGGTTTCGGGAGTTCTACTCACCCGAATTCAATTCTGTAAAGTCGTATGGGTTCTTTAATGTCTTTGCTATCTATTTATATGATTAGAATCATAATTAAATGACCCAATTGTTACCAGATTTCCCTAGACCTTCCTGACTCTGATTTCGTCCAAATTTGGACTAGGTTGGGAAATTCCAAGTTACTACGAAAAAGTTTTCCGGCCCAAAATTTTTCCCCATTGGATTTTCTATAACCACAGGAACAGGTCGTTACAATAGATACCAATTTACCCATCACTCGTCGCTGAGTGACAAATTTATAAAAAATAGGCTAGAGAAAGAATGGAGTAGTACCTGAATCAACGAACAACTGGGATACTTGTCTCGCATATACTTCTCGGTTTCCCAAGTAGCTTCCTCAGGTGGACGATGCTTCCATTGAACTTTCACGGACTTAATCTCCTTGGTCCTCAGCTTTCGGATATCACAATCAAGAATTGCAATCGGTTCCTCCTCATACTGAAGGTCTTTGTCTAACACAACTGGGTCCCACTTTATGATGTAATCCTCATCGCCATGATTTCTCTTTAACATGGACACATGAAATACTGGATGAACTCCCAATAGATTAGGAGGTAAAGCCAATCTATAAGCCACTGGCTCTACACAATCGAACCTGAAATGGACCAATGTATCACAGACTTAGCTTGCCTTTCTTGCGAAATCTCATCATTCTTTTCATGGGTGATACCTTAAGAAGAACATTCTCACCAGTTTGAAATGATATGTCTCTTATCATATGGTCTGCATACGGCTTCTACCTACTTTGGGCTGCTAAAAGCTTAGCTTGAATACTCCTTACCTTATCTTGAGCATCCTTCACTAAATCAACCCTTAAAGGTTACACATCTCCAGCCTCGAACCATCTGATGGGTGATCTACATCCCCTCCCATAAAGTGCCTCGAACGGTGCCATATCTATGCTGGAGTGATAACTATTATTATAGGAGAACTCACACAAAGGTAGGAACTTACCCAAATGTCCTCCGAAATCAATCACACATGCCCTCAACATGTCCTCTAACACTTGAATAGTCCTCTCCGACTGCCTGCCCGGCCGTGCATGCAAAACGGTACTAAAAGTGAGTTGTTTACCCAATTCATCATGTAACTTCCCCCAAAACTTGGAGGTAAAATGCTTACCACAGTCTGAGATGATAGAGAGGGGCACCCTATGCAACCTCACTATCTTTTTCACATACACCTTAGCCAATTGTTCAGCATTATAATCTACTCTTACCGGGATAAAATCAGCTGACCTAGTCAATCTGTCAACCACTACCCAAATAGAATTAAACTTCTCCAAAGTCTTGGGAAGACCAACCACGAAGTCCATAGCTATCATATCCCACTTCCATTCCGGTATTGGACTTCTCTGAAGCAAACGTGCAGGCCTTTGGTGTTCATACTTTACTTGTTGGCAATTTTGACAATTAGCCACAAACTCCGCTATATCCTTCTTCATACCCGACCACCAATAAATTCGCTTCAAATCTCGGTACATCTTAGTCACACCCGGATGAATGAAATATCGCGAACCATGGGATTTCGTCAACAAATTCTGAATCAAGTCATCAACTTGAGGAACACAAATCCTCCCTTTAAAAATGAGCACACCATCCGCATCAAAAGTGGTCTCTTGTGCCTTACCAATCAGAGTCTTCTTCTTAAGCTCGTTCAAATTTTTATCCTCAAACTCTTTGGGCTTGATCTCCTCAATGAACGTGGGCCTTACTTTAATGCTAGCTAACACCCCACCTTTCTCTGAGATGCCTAACTGCATGAACTTAGACTCAAAGGTCTAAATTTCCTTAGCCAAAGGTCGCTTAGTTACACTCAAGCAAGCCAAACTACCCATACTCACCGCTTTTCGACTTAGTGCATCTGCCACTACATTAGCCTTAATCGGATGATATTGGATGGTTATATCATAATCCTTAAGTAGCTCCATCCACCTTCTCTGTCTCAAAGTCAGATCCTTTTGAGTGAACATATGCTGTAACTATGATGATCAGTATACACTTGATACTTGACACTATAGAGGTAATGCCGTCAGATCTTAAGAGCAACCACTACTGCTGCCAACTCCAAATCATGTGTTGGATAATTTCTCTTATGCACCTTCAACTGTCGCGATGCATAAGCTATAACATTCTTATCATGCATTAACACAACACCTAAACCAGAATGTGAAACATCACAATAAACTATAAAATCTTTACCTTTCACCGGTAGTGTTAGGTTAGGTGTTTTGGTAAAGAGAGTCTTGAGCTTTTGAAAGCTATCCTCACATTTTTCAGTCCATTCAAAGGGTACCTCTTTTTTGGTCAAATTTGTGAAGTGAGTGGCAATAGAAGCAAAGTTCTTCAAAAATCGACGATAGCAGCTATTGAGCCCCACAAAACTCCTAACTTCCGTTACAGAGCTAGGCCGAACCAAATTCTTAACCGCCTCAATCTTTTGGAGATCTACCATTACCCCTTCTTTTGAAACTACATTCCCCAAAACCGCAACCGAGGTCAACCAAAATTCACAATTAGAAAATATTGCATACAACCTTTGTTTCCCAAGAACACCCAGAATAATACGAAGATGGTGGGCATGCTCTTCCTCACTTTTCGAATAAACCAAGATATCATCACTAAGACTATGACAAACGAATCAAGAAATGGTTTGAACACACCATTCATCAAACTCATGAAAGTTGCAGGCACATTTGTCAACCTAAATGATATAACCAGAAACTCGTAGCGCCCATAACGGATCCTAAATGTCGTTTTTGGTATATCCCCAGGCCTAATCTTTAACTGATGATAGCCAGACCTTAGATCAATCTTAGAGAAAACTGATGCACCTTGCAATTGGTCAAAAAAATCATCTATTCGAGGCAATGGGTACTTGTTTCGAATGGTGACCCTATTCAATTACCGATAATCAATACACATCCTCATACTACCATCTTTTTTCTTAACAAATAATACCAGAGCACCCCTCGGGGAAGCACTAGGGTGAATGAATCCTTTATCAAGAAGTTCTGGGATTTGAGCCTTAACCTCTCTTAATTCTACCGGAGCCATGCGATATGGAGGGATAAAAATGGGGTGGGTACCAGGTTCCAAATCAATGCAGAAATCTATATCTCTAACCAGAGGCATACCATGCAAATCAGTAGGAAACACTTCTCTAATTATGACACTACAGGAATAGACTCAATAGAAGGAGACTCAACCTTGACATCCTGAATATGAGTCAAATAAGCTAAACAACCCTGCCCTACTAATTTCTTAGCCCGAATGGAGGATATTATCTTAGGTTGCTTAGGCTTGTACACTCTTCCCACTCTAACTTTTCCCTTCCCAGAATTTCCAGAGTCACAAACTTAGTATTACAATTAAACACAACATAATAGGGGGAAAACCAAGTCATGCCTAAGATTATATCAAAGTCAGTCATATTCAAAATCACCAAATCAGCCCAAGTCTGAAAACCCATAAACAAAATAGGACAACCACAATAGATATGGGTGACTATAATAGACTCTCCAACTGGGGTAGAAACATAGATGGGGGCATCAAGTACATCATAAGCTAAGTCATAGAAAATTCTGAGGCTAATCGCACAGACACATAAGAATAAGTAGAACCCGGATCAAATAACACATTAGCTATCCGGCCATAGACAAGAAGAGTACATGTGATCACTGCTTCAGACGCCTCCGCCTCGGTCTTACTGGGAAAGGCATAACAGTAAGCCCTGTCATCATGACATGCGACTTCCCTGCCTGGCTGCACTATACCTCTGCATGCGTTACCATTTCCCCTACCTCCACGACCTTGTTGATTTACTCCTCACCCACCTTGTGGACGCCCTCGACCATTATTACCATTTCCTGCGGGTACCACTGCTTTAGTCTGCTGCTGCGCGGAATCCATCACGCATGGGTTGGGACAATCTCTTCTCATATGCCCAGGTTCTCCATAGTTATAGAAACTACGATCAAAGGATAGCCTGCTGCCTGCCGAAGATGCGACTCCTTGGCTATCCTGAATCAAATTTTGAGGTAGATTTCTGGAGTAATTACCTGTAGAAGCGGGCATAGAGGACTAAATTGGCCGGGCTGCAAGTGTTGGCTTCCCTGAACCTCTAGAGTAAGATCCCTGAAAGTTGCCTGAATTTTTGGATTTCTTAGACAATGCCTTAGCCTGACTGTCTCGCCTCACCCCTTCCACTTTCTTCACAAAATCCATTACCTCATTGAAGCTTTTTCCTGGAGGGGTCATTTGAACAGACAATACCTGCAACTCAAAATTTAGTCCCTTAATAAATAAATAGATCCTTTCTTCCTCAGTAGTCACCAATTGCGTAGCATAACTAGACAAAGAATGGAACTTTTCCTCATAAGCAGACATACCACCTTCCTCCAAAGCCATGAACTCATCCTTCTTACGATCTCTCAAAGTCCGAGGCAGATACTTCTCCAAGAACAGAGCATGAAACTGGGTCCAAGTGAGTGGGGTAAAACTAAAGATCTACATTCTATATAGGCTCTCCACCACTGGTTAGCCTCACATTGAAGCTGAAAGGTCACAAACTCAACTCCATGTTGATGGAAAATTCCCAACTTATGAAGCCTCTCATAGCAATCTAGGATGAACTCATAGGCATCCTCACTCTCAGAACCATGGAACACAGGTGGTTTCAACTTCAAGAACTTAGTAAACATCTCATGCTCATTACCAGTCATAACAGGACCCAACAAAGGATGGAAGAAAGAATCATTACCTCAAGTACCACCCACCTTGGGGACATTAATAACAATATGGGGATTGACGGGAGCTTGGGTTGCTTGAACAGAGGGAGGAATACATGTAGTCTTAGCATGCACCTTTTCCTCTTGTCCAACATTCTCAACCTTTATATTCTCCTCTACCTCTTCATGATGCACAAAAAAGGCCTCAATTCTGGGAGCATTTTCAACCGGTGCTCCATCCCTAGTAGGCGCCACCCTTCCTTGGCCTCTACCCCTGCCTCGACCGCAACCTCTCGTTGCAGATTCCTCTGCTAGAGCATTGACGGGAGCTAAGAACCTGGCGCCGTTGAACCTAGTGTTAACCATCTTCAGACAGAAGAGTGATGGAGGTTAGATACCAATTCGAATCGGCAGATACCAATTGGAATAAAGTCATAGCACGAAAGGAGACAAGAGAAAACAGAGAGATTCCCTAAAGTCCTATAGCCTCTCGAAGAAAAGTACAAACGTCTTCGTACCGTTCCGTAAGACTCTACTAGACTCATTTTGATATATCGAGATTAACGAACCTAGGCTCTAATACCAACTTTTTCATGACCCAGACCATCGTGATTGACACCCACACTAACCCTCCGGTTGGAGAACCATTTATACTAATTAGCTAACCAATTTAGTCAAAATACTACGGAATTTAAACTTACGGAAGCAAGTTTAAATGCTAAGGAAAGAAATAGGGAGTTCCCATAAACTCCAAACAAATGTCTAACAACCAAAACAAATGCGGAATAACACCTAGAACCTGAAAGTCAATGTACCAAAACATCTAAGTTCAACCAAAGGTCTAAACCAGAAGAGGTACAACCCAAACTAATCATAAGAAATCTAAAGAACTAGTCTAAGTCCGAAGAGTGGACATAAACAGAAAGAGAACCCATGGCAATCCGGAAGAACTGGCTCACCCTTGAATATGAATGATCACTGATCTTCTAAGCGAGGTCTGTCAATAGCCGCCTGAAGATGGCCTGTACTCAACAAAGAAAGAGCAAGTGCAGTATTAGTACACAACCACAATGTACTGGTAGGATCACGCGGCTATCCCACTAAGTGCAACATATGTAAGCCATTACAACATAATAATAACATGCATACACTAAACATATGCAATATCCACATCAATTACGAATAAAAGAGCATTTCACAATTCCAAGATATACAAATATGTCAAGTCAATGGTCCTCTCATGGATCCCACACCCAAATTGTTAGTGTACCGGTACGTGGTACCTGATCAAATATTTATGTCGTAACGTGGCAACTGATCCCATGTTTATGCCAGAACGTGGCAAACGATCCCAGTTAGTGTGTCGGAACGCAAAACCTGATCCATTCAACAAGCCACAATCACAATTTTATTCTCAAAATTAAACAATCAAGTCATGATTTATGGCATTTGTCATTCATCTATACTCATTTAAAACTAGTGTGATCAATAATGCAACATTCACATACATACACGTATTATAATGAACCAAGAACAAACATACATCACACAACATGAAATCACAACCATCACCTACCTTGAACAAGCTTGAATTCCCTAAGAAACTCGATTCTTCCCTTTCTAGATTCATTTCGCTTGTTCTTGCTCTACAAACAATCACAATAATGCGAGGATCAATAAACAACACCTAATTACCTGGATTATAACAATAGTATCAATCCTAGGTCAAACCCTTGATCCTCATACCCATATTAGGCATTTCTCCACCATAATTTCCTAATAAAAATTCTCCCCCATCGATAATTACCCACTAGTTTACATTCTACGCATTGAAAATGAATTCAGGGAGTTAAAACCATACATTAAGCCTCAAGAATGGTGGAAAACTGTCAAGAAAACATATGGGGTCGTTCCTTAGCTCTCAAAGTTGAAAAGTGCAAAATAAAATGTTTTTGGTTGACTACGTTGACCTAGAAGAAGGTTAAATTTCAATGGTCAGAGGCTTGTGAGAAAAACTTCCAAAAATTAGAAACTTGTTTGACTAATGATCCACTGTTGACCTTGCCAGAGGTTACATAGGGTTTTGTTATGTAATGCGATTGGTCTAGAGTAGGATTTGGTTGGGTTTTGATGCAAAACGGTAAAGTTATAGCCTATATTTCCAAACAACTTAAGATTAACAAGAATAATGAGCCAATTCATGATCTCAAATTGGAAACTATAGTATTTTCATTAAAGATATGACGTCATTATCTCTATGGAGTGCACATAGTTGTGTTCACTGATCACAAAAGTTTTCCATATGTTTTCAGTAAGAGAGAGTTGCAACATAGACAAAGAAGATAGCTAGAACTTATTAAGGATTATGATATGCGCATTCTCTACCATCAAGGTAATGCTAATGTTGTTGCTAATTCTCTTAGGCGTCGTTTGGTTTGAATACAAGTTATGTTGGGATACATTATACTGGAATTAGTTATGCTGGAATTTTAGTTTTTATTGATTGTTTGGTTTGTCATATTCAAACTTATATTTATTGGATAACTAGTAAAATTACCCGTGCTTCGCGTAGGAATTTAATATCACGGAATTTATAAAATAATACTTAAAACCTATCCATCATTAAAACTAAAACACTATATTATCTTACATACAATATTACGTAGTAACAAACATTAATAATGTAAAGAAAAATAATTATTATTACATGTTATCATTTATCCTTAATAACATAAGCATAAATTAATGATTGTAAAAATACATACCAGGATCTGTAACATAAGCAATGGTATCAGTGAGCAACTCAACAGGAGCAAAATACATAAATATTTAATTGTGAAGAAGAAGAGGTTTAGAATTTTCGTTGTTTTAAAATGCGAGGAAATCCCTCTATTTATAGACAACAAAATGTACTGTAAACAAATGCTTATTGTGCCTTATCGGAAATGTTACAACTATTTGGGAAAGTTGCAACTCTTCGGAAAGGTCACAACCTTTCATAAAAGTCACAACTTCTCATAAAAGTCGCAACTCCTCATTGAAGTCGCAATTTTTCATTAAAGTCACAACTTTTCATAAAAGTTGTAACTCTTATTAAAGTCGCAATTGTTCATAAAAGTCACAACTTTTCATAAATGGAAGTCGCAACTCTTCATTAAAGTCACAACTTTTCATAAAAGTCGCAACTCTTCATTAAAGTCGCAATTTTTCATAAAAGTCGCAATTTTTCATAAAAGTCACAACTTTTCATAAATATGGAAGGTTAGTTTTGGAAATAAATAAATTAAAATGGAAATTCTGGTTTGTGGTGGTGCCACGTAGGCGGGCCTAAGGTTTTCTTTTATATAAATATATATGATTTTTAAAAATAAGTTTTTTTTTACAAAAATACCTTCCACCTCATTTAGTTTTTTGTTTTTTTACATTTTCTTTGCAAACTTTAGTTATTCATTTCAAAAAAATAATTTTTTTAATCTTATTTAGCTTAAATATTTTTGTGTGTGCATTTCCATGATTGTGCCGTGTGTTTTTAAAATAACACGTTCATCTTATTTAACTTAAAAACAAAACTTCCATCTTATTTAACTTAAATATTTTTGTGTGTACATTTCCATGATTGTTCTGAGTATTTTTACAATTAAACTTTCATCTTATTTAACTTAAAAATAAAATTTTCATCTTATACTGATTAATAATAAAACTTTTATCTTATTTAGTTTAAAAATAAAACTTCCATTTTAAGTTTGGTAAAGTAAGAGAAATTTTATTATTAAAGTTATCTACATTTTAATTGATATATAAAATATAATTTTTAAGTAAGTAATAAACAATTTAATTAAAAATATGTAATTTAGTAGTGGAGTAAACATTTTAAGAGAAATTAAAATATTAATAAACATAAGAATTTGACAAATAAATTCAACTTATAATATATTCATAAATAAAAATTATATTTATAAAATATGATTTTTTAATTAAAAAAATATTATCATAAAAACAACGAATAATTAAGGTTGTGAATATTATTATAAATGTTGTTAAAAATTATGTTAATATATCTAAATATAAAAATGGTGTACAAAAGAGAGTTTAATGATGGTATTTTTGTTATTTTACATATTTTATCCCATGATAAGTACTTATCTTGGAACTACTATTCCATCTCCAGTGAGGGATAACTTGTCCCATGACTAATCGTTAATCCTAGAATAAGTAATGCCAACCTTTGCAACCAAACAACAAATTAAAGGTCACTCAAAAGTTATCCTGGGATTAACTCTTCTTATCCATTACACCAAATGACTCCTTAGTAGATTATCTATAAGAAGTAAATCTCATGTAGAGGAGGAAAAAGTGTTGACTAAGGAAGTGCATAGACTTGCCCATGTAGGAGTTTGTCTTTTAAAACTTGGAGGAAGGTGGTATCCTTGTTCAAAATGGAGCGGAATCATCCTTAGTGATGGAAGTGAAAGAGAAGCAAGGGAATGATCCCATCTTACTTTAGTTAAAATAAGAAATTCATAAGCAACAGGTGATGCTTTTTGAACAAACGGGAGATCATAGAGATAGAATAAGGCAAAAGCACACAATTCTAGGTATTCAATTTACCCACTTACAACAAAGATATACCATGACTTAATATAATTCTATTGGTGGAATGGCATAAAGAAGGACATTGTAATTCTTTTTGCTAAGTCTCAAAATTGTCAACAGGTTAAAGTTGAGTATGAGAGGCCATGTGGCATGACACAAAATATAGCTTTACCTGAGAGGAAGTGGGAGATGATCAATATGAAATTTATTACCAGCTTACCACGATCTCATCGACAACATGGCTCCATTTAAATGATTATTGATTGAATGATCAAATCAGATTACTTCAAGTTAGTAAATAATATGGACTCATTCAACGACTATGACTTATTGTACATCGCGAGATAGTAAGGTTTCATGTAGTCCCATTGTCTATCATTCAAGATAGGGGTGTGCAATTCAATACCCAGTTTTTGAAGTCATTACATAAAGGCTTAGGTTCAAAAGTGAACTTTAGTACCACTTTTCATCCGAAGACAGATGGTCAGGCTGAGTCTACCATTCATACTTTAGAATATATTTTGAGGGCTTGTGTCATTGGCTTGAGATTACCATTTGCCTCTCACAGAGTTCACATACAATAATAGTTACTGTTACGAAATATAGTTAAAATAGAAGTAGTATACCTTGTATCCTAACTCTAATCCTATTCTAACTCTAATGTATCTCCTTAGATTGGTAGTTGTACTAGGACTCTACTTGTGGCCGTATGTAATTGTATAAGTAGCATACATATTGTACGCAATAATAGTCAAGAAATAATATCCTCCCTTCTCTCAAGTTATGTGCTTTATAAATTGTATCACAACATTAACTCACACAAACCTACGTGCATCAAACTTGTTCAAGAACCAATGGCCTCCTTTTCACTGTCAGCCTCTTTGTCCCTCTCAGCTTCTTCATTGCCCCATCTTATGGCTGTGTCCTATCAAAATTAAGCCTACCAATTACCTTATATTGAGAACACAGATTCTAAAACTGATGCAAGTAATGAAGGTGACTAAGTTGGTCCAAGAAACTAAACCTAATGAAGTTGAAACTTTAACCAAAGATAACAAGGGAAATGCAGTTGATGGAAAGGAGAAAGCTTCAGACAATAATTGGGATAACAAGATTTTTTTCTAAGAACCCGTATCTCAGGAACTATGACTGAAGAGAGCATGTATCTCATTGTGGGTTGCTCAATAGCCAATGAGATGTGGGAATGATTGGATGAAGCCTACCTTCAAGCAACAAAAGATAAAGAGTTCCATTTTAAGCAACAACTGCAAAACATTAAGTTAGGAACCAAGAAAGTTGATGAGTACTTGAAAGAATTCAAAGGCATATGTGATGGAGTTGCTGCCATACACAAGCAAGTTGACGAAGTTAATAAAGTCACTAAATTTTCCCGAGGACTAGGTCTAAAGAACAGGACATTTAGGATTGTTATGTTGGGAATGCCCCCTTATCCTACCTTCAATCAATTTTTCAATGTTATTAGAGGTAGGGGTCGAGGGAGTTACAATCAGAGGAGAGGTAATTTTAGTTTTAACTCAAGGGGAAGAGGATTTAAGGGCAGCTGGATAGTCAAATAATAATCAAAACACTTAGAATATGCAGACTTCAAGCACTAAGAAAGGAAAACCCACGCCTACTCTATGCCAAATATGTGGTAAAAATAATAACACTGCTTTGAAGTGCTTCTATAAGTGGGATTACACTTCTAAAGCTGCAGATGATCTTTCACAGGCCCTACTTCTATGAACAAGCAGAATACCACAGGTGAAGATGCCACCGTGTATGTGGATTCTGGTGCAATAACTCACATGACAAACATTTCAGGTAATTTATCTGATCTTCAAATCTATAATGGGACAAAAAAAGAATTGTAGGGAATGGTTTGCAATTAGCATTTACCCATGTTGGAAATCTCAAAAAGTCAGGTTTGAAAGTTAATGATATACTGGTAGTTCCTAAAATCACAAAGAATTTTCTCTTAGTTAGTAAACTTACAAAAGCCAATTCTGCAACTCTTGAGTTTGATGAATTTTGTTTTCTTATTAAGGAAAAGAATTCAGGAACACCACTGGACAAGGGATATAATGCAGGATGACTCGATCAACTGGAAGACAACAATCTCTTTGCCTTAACAACAACACAAGATTGGAAGAAGTCAGAGAGTATTTGGCACTCTAGATGAGGACATCTTAGTTTGAAGTTTTTAAAGTTTTTTAGTAGCAATAAATGCATTGATGTTAGGAGTTGGAATAAGGTGCTGGTATCTGTACTAGCTGTCAGTTAGGCAAAAGTTGTAAACTTTCTTTTAAGTTGAGAAATAAAATTGAGCAGATTCCTTTTCACAAAATACAATGTGATATTTTGGACCAGCACATGTTGAGTCTTCCTACCATATGAAATACTATGTGATATTTGTGGATGATAATACTATATATACTTGGCTCTATCCTTTGAAGAGGAAATCTGAATTCATTGAAGTCTTTCTCAAGTTTCAACAAATGGTAGAAAGACAATTTTCAAAAACTATTAAAACTTTCCAGTGTGACAGAGGTGGTGAATCTGTACAAACTGAGTTTTTCAAGCATTTGGAGAATTGTGGAATCATTAGGAAAATATATTGTCCTCACACTCCTGAGCAAAATGGAGTTTTCGAGAGAAAACATGGACACATAGTGGAAACTGGTCTGACCTTGTTGTTTCATGCTAAGCTGCCTAAGTTCTTATGGGTTGGAGCATTTTTAACTGTTGTGTTTCTAATAAACAAAATACCTTTCTTAATTCTAAAGAATGGGATCCCGTTTGTGAAACTTTTTGGTGCCTCTCCTGATTATAATAACCTGAAAGTCTTTGGTTGCTGATGTTATCCTTACCTAAAGGGAAAAACTAAGTTGTTACCAAAGACATATCCTTGTGTATTTATTGACTATAGTAGTATACACAAAGGATATAAGTGCTACTACCCACAGACCAGGAGGGTGTATGTGTGTAGGAATGTCATATTTGATGAGCTCGAATTACCCTATGTGCAGAATGATAAGCCTAATATTAATGTCTCATGTAATCTTGCAACTTTCCTTGAATTTTTCTCCACTGTGTAGGATCCAAATTCCAGTTCAAGTGACACTATCACTTCAGGGGAAGTGTTGGACAACTTGACTGAAACAATTGCACCATCAACTATAACAGTGGTAGATACTTAGGTTCAACTTGAGCCTTCTGGACAAGTTCTGACTACCTCTAGTTCAAAGTATTATAGTGAGGACAACCACAGTGACAATGTTCAAAATGTGAAAGTTTTGTCAGTAGATGATCAAAGTATTGATAACTAAACACATTCGACTCGTGCAAATACAAGTGTAGAAGGCACCAATGAAGCACAAGAGCCCAATATACAACTGGAAGTTCACTTCTCAAATTGGCTTAACACTAAGCATACTGATCCTATGGAAACTTTTGTAAATGAAAATGAAGGTGCAGAAGACAATGTAGAGGGACACCACATGGTCACAAGGCATAAAGCTAAGTAAATGCCGATAAATCATACCTTACTAGTGGCAGAAAAATTGAGCATGGAACCTACTAATGTAAAATAGGCACTAGCAAGTCCACACTAGTATGAAGCAATGCAATAAGAACTTGACGCTTTGCACAAAAAATAAACTTGGACCTTGATACCAAGAACTGTAGGCATGAATGTAGTTGGCTCCAAATGGGTGTTTAAGACAAAATTAAAGTCAGATGGTACTATAGATAGGTAAAAAACTAGGCTAGTGGCAAAGAGATATTCACAACTTGAAGGCATTGACTTTGAAGAGACATTCAGTTGCAGTTAGTCTACAATGGCCTATCAGACAATTAGATGTCAAAAATGCTTTTTTGCATGGACATCTCCAGGAGGAAATGTTCATGAGCCAACCTCCCAGCTTTGTTGATGAACAATATCCAAAACATGTTTTCTTACTCAAGAAAGCATTGTATGTTCTTAAACAGTCACATAGGCCTGGTTTGATATGTTTAGTCTCAATCTATTTCACCTTGGGTTCAAGTGTTGTAAGGCAGCTCATTGTTCATACTTCAGTGTGATAGAGAAACTATTATGCTTCTATTGTATGTGGATGATATAATAATCACCGGTAGCTCTTGTGAGCTCATTGCAAATATAATTACAAGGCTTGGAAGGAAGTTTTCCATGAAGGATCTTGGACCATTACATTTCTTCCTAGCAGTTGAGGTAAAGTACTTCAAGGATGGTATTCATTTGAATCAAGGGAAGTGTGTTGTTAAGCTACTTATGAAGACTGACATGACTCTTGCCAAAGCAGTCAGTACACCATTGGCACAAAAAACATGGTTTACAACAGGTCACAGACAATCCAATTGATGTTTCTACATATAGGAGTATTGTAGGAAGTCTCCAATATCTCAGTCTAACCAGACCTATCATATCACATAAAGTCAACTTGGTTAGTCAGTTTATGCAAACTCCAACTAGTGAGCGTCTTTAGGCTATGAATAGAATTCTTACATATGTGAAGGTTACTATATAATATGGCCTGAGACTTCTTGCAAGATCACCTCTCAGATTATTTGGGTTTTCAAATATAGATTGGGGAGGTTTTGCAACAACAAGAAGGTCAACTACAAGATACACAATTTACCTAGGTGCAAACTGCATATCTTAGGCCTCCAAGAAGCAACACACAATGTCAAGGTCTAGCGCTGAGGCAGAATACATGGCACTTGCCTCTACTGCAACTGAAATCACCTGGATCACCTACATCTTAAGAGACATTGAAGATTGCTTGAAAAAAATTCCTACATTGTTCTGTGACAACATAAATGCATTATGCATGACTGTAAATCCAGTCTTACATGCTAGAACTAAACACGTAGAAATGGGTTATCACTTTGTTAGGGAGAAAGTAGCCAGAGGACATCTTGTCACACGCTTTGTTCGATCAAAAGACCAGTTAGTTGAAATTCACACCAAGGCATTGGGAAAGCAGCAGTTCACAATGTTTCGAATCAAGCTAGAAGTGAGTGTTCCACCTCTCACTAGTTTGAGGGGAAGTGTTGCAAAATAGAGTTAGAATAGAAGTATTATACCTTGTATCCTAATTATAATCCTATTCTAACTCTAATGTATCTCCTTATATTTGTAGTTGTACTAGGACTCTACTCGTGGCAGTATGTAATTGTATAAGTAGCATACAAATTGTACGCAATAATAATCGAGACATAATATCCTCCCTTCTCTCTGGTTGTGTGTTTTTGTACAATTACCACTCCAACATTCAAATGGCTCCCCATGAGGTGCTTTATGGGTGAAGGTGCAAATATCTGATTGGTTGGTTCGAAGTTGGTGAAGCAAAATTGATAGGGACATACTTAGTTCATCAGGCAATGGTGAAGGTTAAGACTATTCAGTAAAGGTTGAAGACTACATAGATCCGTTAAAAGTTTTATATTGATGTTATATGTATGCACTTAGAATTCAAAGTGGATGATGAATCTACATAAAGTTCTCCCCCATGAGATGGGATTTGGAAAGAGAGGAATACTCAGTCCCTATTATGTCGGTCTGTATCAAATTTCAAAGAGAATTGATAAAGTATCTTCCCAGTTAGAATTACAAAAATAGTTAGCAGCAACGCACACAATGTTTAACATTCCATGCTTAACAAGTGCATAGTTGACCCTTCACTCATCTTTACCATAGAAAATATTGGTGTTTATGGTAGATTGTCATATGAAGAGGTCCTGGTTAAAATTCTTGATCGATAAGTTTGTATGTTGAGAACCAAGGATGTTGCATTAGTGAAGGTTTTGTGGAGGAATCAAATTGTTGGAGAGGCTACATGGGAAGCCGAAGAGGATATTAAAGACATATACCCTTAGTTGTCATTCCTCATAATGAAGATATTGAAGGTAAGAGTCCTTCCCTTATTTCAGACTCAACACCTATTCCTTATGTTTGACTGTTTTAGCTTATGCGTTACATTTGTACCTTGTGTAGTCCTTCAAAAACTTAGGACCTTGATAGAAGAATTCCATTCTAACAAAGTTAGCTTAAGTTGATTTCCCTAGCTTGACCATCATTCGAGGGTAAATGATCCCAATGTGGAGATATTGTAACACCCCGCAACTTATACTCTAAGGATCTGAAACATTCATCGTAAGTATATATGCTTGGACATGTTGATTTCCTATATGTACATGCGTGTTAAGGTCCATTCATAAGTGTGGAAATTATATCATATGAGGTTTAGGGTAATAAAAGACCTCTAACACAAAGTCAAGTTCAAAGCTTCCTTAACAAATATGTTTTTTCATGAAATTATGAAATGGTCAACTTAAATAATAATCATATCTCCTAGAATTTAGAGATTTATATAGTCAATAACATATCTGTCATGACCCGAGCCTACACCCTACACCTTGGATGTGGCCGACACTCGAGAACCATTGCTGGTCCCCAAGCGAACCCTCATCCTGGCTGACTACATGCGGAAGACTAACTCAAGCCTACAAAAACTTAAAAAAACTGAATTAAGTTCAATAACTCAAATGCTCAATCTTTAAAAATATCTAAAAACTGCATAATAGATAAACTCAGAGTTGGTGAAAATAAGTCAAAGAAGACACATACTGAAAACTACTAAACTTTGTCTATCTATGAAGACTCTACTATTACAGAAGGATATCGGTACAAGACCTACCACATCTCAAAACTACTAACTGTAAGATAAGGTGAAGTCCTCCAAAATATGAAAAGGCTCACCAAAGCTGACTGGAATATCACATGACCTCAATGAAGAACCTATTGATGATCCTGAATACCTGTATCTACATCTTGAAACAATGCAGGCCAAATGGCTCAGTACATGGAATGTACGAGCATGTAAGGGGAATTCTGAATCATAAACATAAGCTTGAACTTGATAAAAAGGAAACATACTTACCTCTTCTCAACTCACTCAACTAAACTCAACTAAAGAATAAGATACTCAATTCAAAGATATGATACTCAAATCAAGATACACAACTCAAGATACCCAACAGGGTGTTACATTATCTCCGTCATGGAATCATTAGTTCTCGAGTGACGACAGGACTGGATATGGAACGGGGCTACTCTTACTATATCCTCTGACTCATGAACTCTCTCATTGACACAGGCTGAACTGATTCACACCAAGAGTTGGGACCTTCTATAGCACCTAAATCAAGAACGATGATGTTGTGAACATAGTCACGCTCTCTCTGAAGTTACCTTATCTGAAACAAAAGAAGCCTAGGCATGAGTAAGAATAGGAATTCCATGCCTGGGGTAATATGACTGCTAGTTGTTAGGCATAGCAACAATCCTCAACTATGATCTTCTTTCCTTATACCATACCTTATTGGCTGCAACGATACATGACTACTCCTACCAAGGTCTGAGTCTAATGGCACACTCTTACTATATTCAAGCTTAACCTAAATCCTAAGGTTCGGGTTCTATAACTCTCTATAAGGAATCTCATCCCAATAATATTACTCTTTAGAATCACATTCAAGCTTAATACTCTAACAATTCCAAGGACTCCTACTAACCAGCTTGTAAGAATTTCTCATTATTTCATCATCTCTGCCATACCAACTAGAATTCCCCGCATTACTACTCGGAACCAACTAAGGGATCTCATTTAACTATTTCTCATATTAAAACCTCATCCTCCTTTTCCTTCTTAATTATAACCTTAGATGGAATTATCACACTATCATTATCACGACAAGAACATTAACCTTTTTCTTCTAACATCACTCCACTACTAAAAGATCTCTAAAAGGATATGTCCTATACTCTTTTGAGCTCATTACTATCTTATTCTCAACATTTGAATTTATTTCTCATCTTATCATCTCCCTTTTAGGTCTAAGGCTGACACTATAGAGCTATGGACCTATTCCATCATCTCTAAACTAGTCTGCATCCCCTTTTCAAAACTTAAGTACTATTTTCCATTTATTATACCTCATTACTTAATCAGTTTTATAACCTTCTGAATATTATGACCCTCTCAAAACAAATCATAAGCCTAGCTTAGATCTATCACTTTATTTAGTCTCCTCTGACACGATGGCACATCGACATCAAATTTATTCTGGTTAAAAGTATACTCTATCTCATGCGAACTAGTAACTATTCCTCTTCCTTCTATCGAGAACTCTCTAAAACATTATTATTCCTTTTTCTACTCATAAAGGAACTCGTCACTTATAATTGACTGGGTGCATAAATGCATTGACATAATCTTCCCCATCACTATCTCCCTTTCATAGATTTCTGTACCTCTGCATACTTTCCCCTAACTCTGGGCACTATCACTACTACTGCTCATAATTTTGTAACTCATGCTACCTTTTCGGGTGAAAATATTACCCAAGCTATGTGACATACTTCCTCATAAGGATCTCAATAAAAACAAGGTTTAAGAGAAGAGAGTACATCTCACTTTTAGCTTGAACGTACGATTAATATGAACATGAACGCATTTCTTGAAACTCAACACTTAACTCACTCATGAACTTCTATCAAGCTCATCTGGAATTTCATGAGTTCCTTAAAACTCTTGCTAAGAGCAACTCATCGATAAAGGACTGACTTTTCTTTTCAACCACCTCTAGTATGACGGGTAGTTGAATGAATCTGAGAAACGCACGAGTATGAATAAATCTCTATGACATACCTCTATTGCACGATTAATGGAAGTGAAAAAGTTCCTAAATGTTGCAGCCTTCTAATTATAGATGTGGAACGCTTAACACCGATAACTAGGACTTTACAGGCACGACTTGATACACAACGTAGGACTCTTGAACTCTGTGCACTGATACCAAGTTTATCATGACCTGAGCCTACACCCTAGATGTGGACGGCACTCGAGAACCATTGCTGGTCTCCAAGCGAACCCTCATCCTGGCTGACTACAAGCGGAAGACTAACTCAAGCATACAAAAGCTTAAAAAAACTAAATTAAGTTCTATAACTCAAATACTTAATCTTTAAAAGATGTGAAAACTACTCAATAGATAAACTCAGAGTTTGTGAAAACAACTCAAAGAAGATACATACTAAAAACTACTAAATTTTGTCTATTTATGAAGCCTCTCTATTATAGAAGGATATCGGGACAAGACCCACAACATCTTAAAACTACTAACTGTAAGATAAGGTGAAGTCTTCCGAAATATGAAAGGGCTCACAAAAGCTGACTGGAATATCACATGACTGCAACGAAGCGCCTGTTGATGATCCTGAATCTTGTATCTGCATCATGAAACGATACAGGCCAAATAGCTTAGTACATGTAATGTATGAGCATGTAAGGGGAATTCTAAAGCATAAACATAAGCTTGAACTTGATAAAAAGGAAACATACTTACCTAAACATACTTACTCACTCAACTAAACTCAACTCAAGAATAAGATACTCAACTCAACGATATGATACTCAAGGATAAAGTAAGAATAAAAGATGCAATATATGGAAAACTTTTAAAATAGTAGATAATAACTCAATTGTATTGAAGAATACAATAATAACTCAATTTGTATATAATAATACAATATAACTCTGTGGGAGATTCTCTAACCGACAACCATCACTATGAGCTACGTGATAATACAACGTCTCGCCCACGCTGCCAGAACTGTCCAATACCTTGTCGGGATACATGACTCTTCAACTAAGTGGATCCACTAGTCTACTCTAAAAGGCATTAAGATATCATCTAAAAAGTATGACCCTTTCTACCTACGTTGGCTATATGGTTTATGGAGACTGGAGTTATCTGAACTCGTCCCCAAATCGGTGCTCAATACTTCTCCCAAAATGTTACTAGCTCATATGATTAAAAACATAACTCTTTCTGTGTTTGGAGATTATTACTCAAAAATCTTTCTCTTAAAAGAGATGGTACTCAAATTGCTCAAAACTCTTTTGGAAATCATAGTTTCCTCTCATCCTAAATGTAAAAACATTTACTCTTGGGAATACGTAGTTCCCATATATCATTTTAAAGAAAATGAACTCAGCTCTACTCTTGCTCAACTCAGTGCTCAAGTCTTTAAAACAAGTTTTAAAACAATCTGTAAAAAGACTTCTTAAAATAGAGTTCATGCTGAATTATGCACGTGAATGGCTTAATTCAATGTTTTCAATAACCATGCATAGAACTCAATACTTGGAACTCAACAACTACAGAACTCAAGGAATCAATGATACTACTCATCTCAAGAACGCTCGACTCGGAGGGTTCATTCAGAATTATGGGCACGAACTACTCAACTCAAGGAATCAATGGTACCTCTCATCTCAAGTCGCTTGACTCATAGGGTTCATGCGGAATTATGGGCATGAACTACTCAACTCAAAGACCTTCATGGGTAATATGTAGTAGCCAATGATTAGGAATATAATCCCAAATGATTAGGAACTCAATACTCAAGACTTAGAATTTGAAGATACTACTCCTCTCAAAGATACTCAACTGATGGAGTTCATGCTGAATTTATGGGCAAGAACAACTCGACTCAAGGGTATAAATAACAATATGAAACTCATGTATACGAATCTTCTTATTCTCATACTTACTTTCTCAAAACTCAGTTTAAAACTCAAGTCAGCTTTGAAAAACTTCTCAAGATATATAACTTAAAATATGATTCACGCTGAATTATAGACATGAACAAATCAACTCAAGGATTTCAATAACAATATAGAAACTCAATAACTAGTAATAGAATTTTTAAAAGAACCATGAACTCAAGAACTCAAAATCAACTTATCTTAAGAATGCTCGAATCTAGGGGTAGAATCATTGATTACTCTTTTACTGATTTGAAAGTATATGTAGGGGGTGAGGATGAACTAGTCCAACACTATGATAGCCTTACATACTTGGAAGAACAAGGTTCTTGAAGAATCTTGAAGAAGAACTTGATTAGAAGCCTTGAAACCCTAGCTTGAAGGTAAACGATCAAGAAAACCTTTCTTGAGATTCTTGAATTAGTTTCTTGAAATCTCTATGGCCAAGAATTATGATTTTCACCAGTGATTCATAATTGTATGGAGGAATTTGAGTTAAAAAAAATGGAATTCTTGGAGAAAGACTTACCTTGAAGAAGAATCTTGAAAAAGATTGAAATAATCTTGAATGGAGTCTTCTACTTTGATTTTTCCTTAGAATTTTGCCCTAAGGTTTGAGAGAGAAGACAATGATGGATTAAAAGTTGAAAATCCGATTGTTTTGAGCCTTTTATTAGTCAATAAATTTGTTTAGTGTTTTCTTGGAGGTAAAAAGACAAAATGACCCTTTTTTTATGTTTTCCCGTCCGCTAATTTGTAACAACATTGTATCAGGTTACTAAAATAGTCATAAATTTTTACTTGGAAATTGGATTGACTCGAAATTAATTGCATTGGAAAGTAGATTCAAATAACTTTAATTGGATAGGTTATGGGCCACTTAACTCTTTATATTCTAAGAGATATGGTCATTTGAAGTTGACCCAAGTAGAATCTTACATCAAAACTTAATCGATAAGGAAACTTCAAGAACACTTATCAAGAACTCATCAAGAAATTAAATTTCTCAATATTTATGGATATTTTCGCAAAAGAAACTCATGATTGGCATGTGGGTGAACAAACCCAATACTATGGAAGCTTACATACCTCAAAGAACTAGGTTCTGGCGAAATCTAGAATTTCTTGAATGAACGCTTGAAACTTTAAACTTTTTCTCCTCTTGAATCTTCTCTCTAAAACCCTAAATGCTTTTGGGGATGAATGAAACTGATTAGAATTGCGTAAGGAAAAGACTAAAATACCCCTCCTATTTTTGGGTAACTTTCCTTAATTGGACAACCTGACCTCAAAAGGGAATATCTCCCTCATACGAGCTCAAAAATTAGCAAACTCGGTGGCGTTGAAAGAGGACTCAGAGATCTTTCATTTGATATCTTGTGGGTCTGCTAACTCATCCTGTACTAAAAATTATGGTCGTTTGAAGTTTACCCAAAACTTAGAAGAACTTAGGAATGACTTGAATGAATTATCTTTAGTTCTTTTTGGAACAAAAGATGCTACATCTAGTGACCTTAAAACTTAAAAAAAAAAAAAATTCCTCGGTAAAATATCACTCACTACGAAGAATGGTTCGAATCTTAGCTCAAAAATTAAAGGTATTTGAGTCTTCTTCTGATGTCAATAACCTCTTTTTAATCAATTATGGGAGTAAAATGTTCTAATGATTTTATCACGAAAAGGTAGCATTGAAGTGAAGGAAACAAATACTCCCTCAGTCATATATTATACATGTGGCATCCTTTCTTTTTTGTCCATCCCAAAAAGAATGTTACTTTACTATAATTAGAAATAATTTAAATACCTTTTAACCTTAATGAAATGATTTTCAACCATAAAAATATCTAGGAATTATTTTAGAACATAAGTTCCAAAAGTCTTCCTTCTTTTAAAACACCTTGCCAAGTCAAATAGTGTCACATAAAATGGAATAGAGCGATAAGTGTTTTGTGAACAAATCGATGAGATGTGATTTCAAAGGAATACAAAAGAGTGAGATAAGCCCAAAGAGAATTATTGATGTATGATGTGACAATCCTATTCAACATGCTTTGGGTACTCATGAAATACAAGATTCATGATGATTTAAGAGATTCGTAAGAACACGAGTATTTGTTAGGGTTTTACCCTGATTTTCTTACCTTATTAGAAGTTATTTTTTCCTAAAAGAAAAAACAAAACATTACCATAAATATTTTTACTTGTCATGAAAGGAAAATATATTTTTCTTCCATATTTGGTTTATTTTTTCCTTAGAGTGGAAGTCTGAAATCCTATAAATTGAAGAACCCTATTCTCATAATAAACACAACAATAGAATCCACAATGTAGTCATTTAGATAGTCTTGTTTATGGGGAGATTTTTCTCTCAACAATTTCAATATTTTCTTTTTATTAGTTTTTTCATATGTTGGCTGATTGGCTAAAATATATAATAATATTATATGTTTAGTATAAGTTTTTGTCGTCTGATTTATCAACCATATGATTTGCAATTGTAAGCTTCCGTATGACGCCTCAATTACTTCAAACCCAACAAGTGGTATCAGAGCACATGGTTCAATGATGCAACGGTTCAACAAGATTGAAGAAAGGTTAAAGCGGTTTCAAATCAATACGCAACAAATTTGATGATAATGAAGATTTTTGTCAAGTTACATGTGGAAAAAAAGTTTCAACCATCTTTTCAACATTCATGTTGCTGCAATTTAAAAATAAAAATGAAATATTTTAAAATCATTTTTAACCCATATATTTTAAACCTTATTTATAACCATGACAAGTAGCAATGATGAAGACTATGTGAAGAATAAAGATTATAATGCATGTGAAGAAGGTGGATCAAATTTTGTCAAGAAAATCCAGCCAAAAGAGAGATTTGTTAGGATTTTACCCTGATTTTCTTACCTTATTTGAACTTTATTTTTTCCTAAAAGAAAAGACAAAACATTACCATGAATATTTTTAATTTTTGGTTGGTGAATGAAAAACTTTTTCTAGAAAATATCTTTTATTTTTGGCTTGAGACTAGAAAATACTCTTTAGGAAAATAATTTCTGACCCAAAAATCAATACCGATAATTTATCTAGGACCCGAACTAGGACACAATACTGTTCTAAAATCGGACAATGAGATCTGACCCGAACTTTCGATCATGAAATATTTTTCAAAATAATATATTTTTTTAAAATTGATCGGAGGGGGGGGGGGGTTAAGGGGTAGGAGTGATGAGGGAGTTGCCGGGAGTTGACGTAAAAATGATTTTTTTTAAATTTGAAATACTTTTCAATTTTTTTTAAAAAAACCAAATTTTTCTTTGGGTTGCTTGGGTGGTGGGTGGGGGGGAGGGAGTAGGGGTGGCGTAAAAATTAATTTTTTTAAAATTTGAATTATTTTTTTAAAAAATTGGGGTGGGGTGGAGGTTGGGGAGGATCGTGGGGTTAGTGTATGAGATGAGGTAAAAAGTGAAATTTTAAAAATTTGAAATATTTTTCCAAAATAATTTTTTTTGTGGGGGAGGGGGTAGGGGTGGTAAGGGTTCGATGAGGTAAACTAATCTTAAAATTTAAAATATTTTTGATTTTTTAAATTTTGTTTTATTTTTTTTTAGTTTGGGGGAGGGGGACAGGGGGGGTGGTTTGGGTTTTGGGATAAAACAATATTTGAAATTTTAAAAATAAGAAATTTTAATTTGTTTTGGATGGAGAGGGTCGGGTACGGGGTAGGGTAAGAAAAAAATATTATAATTTAAGGATAAAATAGAGTTTTGGAAAATGTTTTCCTTAATTTTTGAAGGGAAGTCATTTTCCTTAAATTTGAGGAAGACAACTTGATTTGAAAAACATTTTTCAAAACATTTAAGCCAACCAAACATGGAAAAATTAGAAAACATTTTCCTTCGGACCGAACACACCCTTAATGGATCTCTCCCTAAGCTAATGAAAAATCCGCTTAGGTATTGGCGAGAAATCTAAAAAGAAGGACAATTGGTACACAAAAAAACAAAAGATAAAATGATGTTCTTGCATTGAGAATAAATAGCCTATGTTGGACCAAAGATATTGTAACATTCTAAGTCTAATTGAGGTGATCCATATTAGGTCATTAATTGAGGATCTAGAGGAGAAGAAATAACTTGAAGATTAGAGAAGTACTCCAACTCATTGAGTAAGCCCAAAGTGAACTTTCCTTGTGTTATAATGTATTTCATATTTTTCTTTCAAATTTCCCTAGGCTTAAAAAGTAACCAATGTGATCAAGATCCTAGGTTCAAAACTCTGATGGTTGAGGTGACTTTAATTCTGTGATAACATTCGATCATTACTGGTGATAAATATCTAATCAACATAAATTGATACAATTTATAATAGTATCATCTCTACACTTAAAAATAGGGAGATTGATAGAGGATAAATAATACCTTAAAATATAAAGCCCCAACAAGTCTGATATACTGTTGCTTGGAGACTTTATTGAGTTTATAAAGAGACTTCCTAAATATTCAATCATGTTGAGGAGAAGGAGGAGATAAACCTACAAGAAATCTCATGTAGATTTTCTTTTGTAATTCACCGTGTATAAAAACATTACTAACATAAAATTGTGCAACAAACTAATGTAGTTTTCATGTGACTATAGAATAAAAAGTCTCATTATGTAGTTTTTTCCTTACCTTTGTACATTTTATGCATGCACGCTATGCAAAAGTAAGTAGTTCAAGACATTTTTATCTAGTTGCTACTTTAAAGGATGCTTGGAATGATAATCTGAAGATTAAGAAAATGCTAAAATAAAAAGTACAAGCTTTACTTGGTTGATTACTTGAACAATGGAGAAAGAAACAATGATACAAAGTTTATATTCTTAAGACACAAGTCATCTTGTCATAGAAGTTATTTTATTGATGATGATATTTTTTTTTAAAAATCATTATTAATATTTATTCCTATCCCAGCTTTGTATAAGTACTACATTATTCCAATTCATTAGGGGTTTGATATTTTTGAGATTAAAGATGAGTGATGCTGATAAAATTCAACAATACATTACAGACAAATGTTTAGACGACTGTTTGCAAAATATAACGCAATTAAGAGTTGAGATCGATCCCATAGGAAAAGGTTGAATATAATTCACCTTACAATTGTTTTATTTCACTAGAGGTTTGTACGTTGGTAAAATTTATGCTGGAGGAGTTAATGGAGGGGGGAGGGGTGTGTTGCGTAACAATTTGAACGTAGAATCTGAATTATTTCTCAATTATCACAAGCGTATGCACACTCTTAGGAATATGCTAGTATGAACTATAATCTTGCTATTTTGGTATTGATAATGATTTGAATCAGTTCAATATCACAATGTAAGCTATATTACAGATAATGATAGCTATTTGTCAATGAACTATCACATATCGTATGGATTTTCATCAAACCCAACAAGCAATTCACTAAAATAAATCTAATACTTTAATTTAGCTAAACTATTTCAAGCTTCAGCTGTCAAACGAATCTAACTGAGTCATTATCAACCATCTCTTCTCCCTCTAATGCCCTTTCACAAGAAACATAAGAGATCTAAAGTAAATCAGAGTTATCAATCTCAAATTACATATGAAATATAAAGATACAACTTAATACAATCCAATTCAACATATCAGAAACAATTAAATAATACTCAATATGTATATTGCTTGTCGTTTCAAGATATGGGTTGGCTTACCTACTGGTGGGTTTTGGTAGATGTCATCATGACTCTAATTTGGATCGTGACAATAAGGTATGTTAGAATTGTAAGAATTTATCTAAATTTAGATTGTAAAACATAAAAAATTTAATCATAAATCCTATCAATTATTTATAATCGTAGAACTACATGATTTTCACATAAATCTACTACTACAATAATTCAATCAAGAAAACATATCCGAATCAGCTATAAAATCTTGACTTGAATTGTGCAAAAGTTTTTTCTTTGTTCTTGAAATAAACTGTCTCTTTTCTCTCTCTCTGTTTTCTTTTACTAATTTCTTTCAGAAAACGTGTTGATGAAAGATACGATATTCTTCAGTTTTTAAATACAGAGAGAGGACCAGTTACTTTAATCACACTTTCCATCAAAGAAGGTGGTGGGGAGTTATAACCCAAAATTAACTTCTCATAGTGGGGAGTTATAACGAAAATTAACTTCCCATATTTATCCAAGTAGACATAGATAATCAATAGTTATTAAACAAAATATAAGTATACCCACATGATCATATTTTTTTACATTCTCCCACTTAGCGTGTGATCGTATTTACAGAATGGTTCGATAAATATATCACTCATTTGGTGCACAACTAAGATGCCAAATTTTTCTTTCATTGAAAATAACATTAGATGTTATTGAATAAATCAACTAATATGTGTCATAGCAGTTATACATTCTTTAACCGATGTATTCTCTTTCACGTATCACAATATTAGTCTATTATCCAATACAACCTTTACATATTTATAATGATCTACCAATAATACTTAGAATACTTAATCATAGTCAGAATCTATTATCATCATTCTCAAAATTATGTATACAAGAGAAGATTGGTAACAACACAAACCTATATAATTGAGCTCAAAGTCTCAATCTGCATAAACATAATAAAGTCTTTATATAAAGTCATTCATTTCCATCAATATTTACCATTCATTCAACTTGTTCACCGAATATTTTGGGTGGTACTCCTTTCATCAAAGGATCGAAAATCATAAGCTTGGTTCTAATATGTTAAATTGTCATTTTATCTTTCTGTACTTATTTAACCGAAAATTATTTCAATTCCATATTCTTGGCACTCTTTGAATACTTATCATATTTAGAGAAGAAGACTACTGCAGTATTATCATAATAAAGTTTCAGCAGCTTGGAAATATTGTCGACTAGCACTAGTCCTGAAATAAAGTTTCGCAGTCAATTAGCCTAACAATGGCCTCAAAGCATGCCACAAACTCAACTTCTGTAGTGGATGTAGCTATAACAGACTACTTCACACTCTTTTATAATATTGGTCCTCTATCTAACAGAAATAAATATCCAAATATAGATTTTCTTGTATCCACACAACCAACATAATCACATCTTCATAAGTGAGAATATGATCTTTCATTTTTGTAAGTATCACAACACTTTCTTTGTAGCCTTCCAGTGGTCAATTCCTGGATTTTTTTTATAAGGGCCCAACATCCCAATAATAAAACTTATATCTGGTCTGGTATAAGTTTAGGCATACATTAGGCTCCTAATGATTGATGCATAAGGAATGTATTTCATTTGCTTACGTTCCAGTTCATTCTTTGGACATTGATTGAGACTAAATTTATATCTTTTTTGAATTGCATTAGGACTTGATTAGCATTTTTCCATTCTAAATCTCTAACACTTTATTAATATAGGCTTTATGAGACAACCCCAATAATCCCTGTGATCTACGAAGTATTTCTATCCCAATCACATAGGATGTCTCTCTCATATATTTCATCTCAAAATTGTTAGAGAGATACTTCTTGATATCATATAACAAACCAAGATTATTAATATCAAGAAAGATGTCAAACTAACATGATAAACTTACTCCCACTCATCTTTTGATATATACACCGATCAACAGTGTTTTCCTTAAATTCAAAGCTTACAATAGTTTCACTAAGCTTAAGATACCTATATCGGGAAGCATGTTTAGGTTCGTATATTGAATTATTAAGTTTACACAGCATGAGTTCCTTACCTTTGATAGGAAACCCCTGAGGTTGATTCATATAAACTTCGTCCTCTAAATTCCCATTTTGAAAGGTTGTTTTCACTTCGATTTGATGTAGCTCTAAGTCATAATGAGTTACTAAATCCATTATAATTCTAAGTGATCTTTTCTAGAAACAGGTGAAAATATTTCGTTATAGTCGATGCCATCTTTCTGAGTAAAATCTTTGGCAACAACTGTGGCCTTGTGAGGCTCAATATTGCTATCTGAGTTGCATTTGGTCTTAAAGACCCATTTACACCCAACTATTTTCCAATGTTAATTCAACAAGATCCCAAACTTCATTTAGTTCCATAGATTTCAACTCATCTTTCATAACGTCTAACCATTGATAAGAATTCTTACTTTCAATGGCTTGTGAAAATTAGAATGGATCATTATCAATTCCCAAATGAGTTTCTAACCCGTGTAGATATGCCAAATAATATTTAGAAATAACAGATCTCTTTTGTTTTTGAGATTTTCTTAATGCTACTTCTTGTGGTTCAGCTACTGTAGGTTTATCAGTTATGACTTCATCATGATTAATAGGAGCATTAATTTGTTGTTCTTGTTGATTATTAGGTTGAACAATAATTTCATGAACAACAGTTTTAGAAGAAGTGCAGGGTAGAAGAATTTGTTCCCTTACATCTTTAATTTCTACATTACATGGTTTTTCATTTCCACTAAGTTCACCATTCTCAATGAACCTAGTATTTTTATTTTAAACTGTTCTTGTACAATGATTAGGATAGTAAAATTTATACCCTTTTGATTTTTCTAGATAACCAATGAAGAATCCGCTGATTGTTCTTGAATCCAGTTCCTTTTCTTGTGGGTTATAAACTCTTACTTCTGCCGGGCAACCCCAAACATGCAGGTGCCTTAAACTAGGTTTTTTTCCAGTCAACAATTCAAAAAGTATCTTTAAAAGTGCTTTACTAGGAACCCTATTTAACAAGTAAACGACATTATTTAAAGCATACACCCACAAAAAAAGGTAAAGATGAATTACTCAACATACTCCTAACCATATTCATTAATGTACAATTACGCCTTTTAGCCACACCATTTTTTGTGGTGTGCCTGACATTTTGTATTGAGCACATATGCCATGTTTTTCTAGGAATTTATCAAATGAAGATCCAAGTGTTGTCCAGTTTCATCGTATCTTCCATAATACTCACCACATCTGTCTAACTTGTTTATATTTTTACCTTTTTTTCTAGTTGTCTTTCAACCTCATTAATAAATACCTCAAAAGCATTTATCGCTTGAGACTTTTCATGCAACAAATAAAAATAACCATAACGTAAAAAACCATCAGTAAAAGTAACAAAATATTTTTCCTTAGTGAAAGATGTGATGTCAAAAGGATCATATATATTAGTGTGTATAATTTCAAGAAGCTGCGTGCTTTTCGTGGCTCCTTTCTTTGTATGTTCTTTTTGTTTTTCTTTAATACAATCCTCACAAAATTTAAGGTCTGTAAAATCCAAATCTGAAAGAATTTCATTCTTAACTAATCTTTTCGGTCTTTCTTAGGATAGGCGACCTAAACGTTTATAGCACAAGTAAGTAGATTGTTCATTCACCAAACTTCGTTAGTTTCAATATTATGATACAAAGTTAAGATTATTTTGGCAAGCAGATTATCAAGATTTCATTTACATAAGCTATCATAAAGAGTACCAGTACCAATGAGATGATAATCTTTAAACAAACTAAATGATCCATTATCAAAATTTAAAAAGTATTCAGTCTTATCTAACTTACATAAAGAAACTAAATCTCTCGAAAGAGAAGGTACATAACAAGTTTCAAGTAACTATAAGTGACGCTCAATATCAAGGATTAAACGATATGTCCCGATAGCTTCAAATGGAGCCTTCACTCTATTCTCCATATACATATATGTTTCATTCTGGTTTATGATTTGTGTTGTAATGAATCCCTGCATCGTATTAGAAACATGAATAGTACAATCAAAGTCAATCCACCAAGTATTATAAGAAACTTTGGTTAAATTTGATTCGAGACATGTAAAAGCACAAGACTTTCCTTTCTTCTCGAACCATGCCTTACACTTCTGACAATCTTTCTAAAAGTGTCCAAATTTTCTAAAGAACTTACACTTATCATCCTCATATTCTTTCTTACGTACTTCAGATGAAGACTCATTAACATTACATTGCTTTTTCTTTCCCTTATCATGCTTCTTTCCTTTCTCTCAAGCTCTTTGTTGACTTACAAAGTTGATGGAGTGAGTTCCTTGATTCTTCAGCTTTATTTCTTCCTGAACCAGCATTCCGTGTAATTCATGCACATTCCATCTATCTTTCATGGTGTTATAGTTCATTTGGAAAGGACCATACTCAGATGGTAATGAGTTGATGATGAATTGTACAAGGAAATTCGTTCCACTTCCATTCCCAAGGACTTAAGTCTTGCGGCTATGTTTGTCATTTCATGGATATGCTCATGCATGGTACGAGAACCATCAAACTTCATGGTGGTCAAAGTATCCATTATTGTTCCAGCAAGAGACTTATCAATAGTTTGAGAGGATTCTTCTACAAGTTTCATAAAAAAAAATTCATCATCAGTTTTGGGAAGAGTAGTTTTAATTTTGCGGCTATATTCATTCGCATGAACATTAGGGCCAACTTGTTAGACCGATCCCAGTGCTTATAATAGGACCTTTCTTCAACACTTCTAGTTTCAATAATAGCAGTTGACTTCCAGTGTAAAGTGCAGCATCATGATCTAAAAATTCAAGATGAAATTTGATCTGTTCACACTAGTCTGAGAAGTTAGGACCGTTAAAGGTCGTAACCGAGGCAGAGTACGAATGAAGAGCAAATGCTGCATATAGAACATTTTCATTTGTTAATACTTTGAGCTATAAGTTTAACACTTACCATTAGATTCAGAAATAGTTTATCTATTCTTAAATGTATGTTGATGTCCTCCTTTGAGCGAAACATAAAAATACAACTTTAGATATAATGATGCTTAAATGTGAATTTATCGTAATTAAATAATAATGTATCAATTAATAATATTTATGATCTTTGGATAAATAAATAAAACTAACAACACATCTAAATTATATCTTTAATGTTCAGTGGTTATATGAACAAACAATCAACCTTTTAGTGATTCATTATAAGTAAAAACTTTCAATTTACCTATAAGATTTATATCGATTATAAGCACCAAAATTAACGAGTAATTGTATATAAGTTTAATAATTATTTTGGAATTAATTCTTCAAAGATTAGACCATTTTGGTGATTAACAAATCCCACATACATAATTCCAAATACTTACAGATTTTACAATCTTAAAACTTATGAATTTAGAAAGTTAATTGTTAAACATTTAATTCCCGAATCCAAAAGAAATATACTTATGCATATTGAAAAAAGGAAAAAGGTCATGATTTATCCTTGAGTTTTATGATTTGGAGCTAATATATCCTCCGTTTAAGAAGTGGATCATATATGCCCCTGCTGTTACAGAAATGGCTCATATATGCCCTTTTACTTAATAGAATATTTTTTAATAAATTAAAAATTCATTTTTTTAACTTTAATTTAAGAAAATGCCATGTGGCATTTAAAATACCCACTTCCATTCCATCATACCACCCGACCCAATTGGAAACAAAAAATCCACCAACCCAAATTAACCTAACTCATTTTATTTTGTTGTTTCCACACTCAAATGAAACCCTCCTTGTATAGCCGAAAAGAGAGGAAACACAATCTGGTAAAAAAGAAACTCTCAAATTGGAAAAGGAGATAAATGTATTCCCAGAACAAAGCCATCAAGAAATCATCCTTAGATCTTTGTCCATGTATAGCCGAAAGAAGAGGCACTTAAGGGAAAGATTTATTTAACTGTATTCATATCCTGAAAATAGCAGTCTTCACTCAAAATGAGACCGGATACTAACAAAAAAAAATTATTTTTGTTTTTGTTGAGGTGGAAACGATGAAATGAAATGGGTGAAGTCAATTTGAGCGGGTGGGTTTTTATTGTTTCCAATTGGGTCGGGTGGGTATGGTGGAAGGTGGGGTATTTTAAAAGCCACGTGGCATTTTCTTAAATTAAAGCGAAAAAAATGAATTTTTAATTTATTAAAAATTAATCTATTAAGTTAAAGGGCATATATGAGCCATTTTTATAACGGCAGGAGCATATATGAGCCACTTCTTAAATTGAGGGTATATTAGCTCCAAATCATAAAGTTCAGGGATAAATCAAGACCTTTCTCAAAGAAACTGTTAATTAGACAATTATAGATATTCAAGAGCAATAAAAAATTCAAAGGAAAGTTATGACACCTATCTTATATTTTATAAATAATTTTTTTTTCATGCCAAATAAAGTTTGACTCATTAAAGTATCACGGAACATATGAGTATGTGAGGGATGAAGAAATCATAAATATGGCATTACCAAATTCATCATAGATTAGTATCAAAATTGATAACTATACAAGACATTATTAAATCAATAACGGCTAAAGGCTTAAGCAATATAACAGTACATACATACATGAAGAATATGAAGCGGAATTCTAATATGATTTCAGTTAAAGAATTACAAATGCACTTGTTTTCTAATCACTATGCGATGAAAACTAATCTTCTACCCGACGTCAATTGCAAGGAAGAAGATACTATTATTTATGAAGAATCATTAGTTCCAAAAATTTGGCGTTGATACCACATGTGAGGATTTATCTAAATTCTGATTGTAAAACATTAACAATCTAATCATAAATCCTATCATTCATTTACAATTGTAAAACTACATAATTTTCACATAAATTTACTACTTTAGTAATTCAGTCAAGAAAACATAGCTGAATCAGCCATAGAATCTTGACTTGAATTGAGCCGAAGTCTTTTCTTTGTTCTTGAATTTTTTTTATCTATTTTCTCTCTTTTGTTTTACTGATTTCTTTCAGAAAACGTGTTGATGAAAGATATGATAATTTTTAGTTTTTAAAGACAGAGAGAGGACCGGTTACTTTAATCTTATTTTCCATCAAAGTAGGTAGTTGAGTGTTATAACCAAAATTAACTTCCCATATAGTGGGGAGTTATAACCAAAATAAACTTCTATATTTATCCAATTAGAAATAACTAATAAATAAGTATTAAACCAAATATAAATATACCCACGTGACCCTACTTTACAATAATTGTATGAAAATATATAAAATATGCTTACCTTGATGTAAGAGGAGGATAAGAGAAACACTCATTCTAGGGTTTGGAAGGTTGAAGAATGACGCAAAAAAACTTAAGAACACATACTTAACTATTGACATTGTACCACATATAGTAACACAGTAACCTATGAATACTTCGTAGATATCATATATGGTATATGTGTTAGAATGTACCTGGGTAATGAGTCTTTAGACAACATCCTCAAGATATGACATGCTTGCTTAGATTAACTGGTATGACCCATGGATAGATTTTTACTGTTGTGGATCACATAGTTTCTAGTTGTCTCCGAGTTTACCGTGTGCAACATATGGTATTGGAGTGTCTATACTTGACATATATGGTATGTATGTGAACAATGGATGGTTACCTAAATATCACCGTGTCACGTATATGGTGTCTTTATGGCTCAGATTCCCATTTAGGGTTTGTAGGTTTGTCTATTCATGGGCACCCTCCTTCAATAGTAGCTCCTATTTGGTATCTTTTTCCTACAGATTCATGTATGCTCTGTATGTTAGTTTCTGCCTGTATATGCCTCTTATATGTAGTATCTTCCAAATATGCAATCATACTTCCTCTACAGGTCTATGTACATATTGTAAGCCAATTGTACAATATGTAAGTTGAGTCATTGTGGTTATAATTAAATAGTTGTCGTTGTTGATATGAAATGTAAAACATATGCATCTTATGTATGGTTCGTACCTTGGCCTAAAATTAAAAATCTCATGTCACTAACCAAGCCTAGAGAGGCATGATCGACACTTGATGCCTCGCTTTGACCAAATGAATGATCAAAAACCATAAAATATGAGATCTACTAAATATATAGTGAGCAATCTAAAAAGGGGGTTGTAAAAAAAAATAGACATCAGGTCAAAACTGGTGCCAGCTTTATCTACTCAAGCACCAAATTAAAGGGTTCTCCTGATCATCGATCCAAGAAGCCTCAATAGGCTCAAGGCAGCTGGAGAGCGTACCATTTTGGTGGAGAGATGACTTTTCAGTAATGGTGTTTTGAGTGACTACCCACTAATTTGGGACACAATTCAATTCCACAGGTTTGAGGGTTTCACAAGACTTCAAAAACTATATTTTCCATCACCGGTTAGATAATAGTACACAACTTATGCTCAGTCCTTGCCAAAGAAATTAAAGGGCATAATCTGAAAGCCCTTAGATGAAGTGGAAGTGCGGGGTAAGAAGGTCCAATGCCATGTAAATGCGATCAACCCAACCCTTGGCACCCCCTCAAATAAGGCTGATATGTTCCAGATTCAAATGCATCATGAGCTTGAAGCTCTGAAGGGGTGGTTAGCACCATTGATATCTGACATTTCTCCACTTTGGATGGCTAACTGTGCAAGAATTGACAAGAAAATTTGAATATAGGTGCCCGGTATTGGTTTGGGTTCATAAGCAGCAACATCATGACTTCCAAGAATGAATCCATCCTCTGGCATCCCAATTCAATGTTAGTAGGAACCATCATTTATATGGAGAAGATAAATGTGAGGTCCATTTTTGTCAAGAAGATATTACTGAGGGCTACATAAGTGCAGACCTCACTCTTTTTCCAACTTTTGATCACAAGACATCTGAGGAGGATAGAGTTCCTTTTTTAGGGGAAAACTGATGTACCGATCACCCTGGCCTCCTCCAATGATATTTCAAGGATTGAGGCTAATTACATATGGGATAATGCCTCTCTGAGGACGCCACAACCACCAGAAACCACATAAGTTGTTGATCCCGTTATTGTTGCTTCTAAGGCTACCACATTTTCTCCTACTATGAAGCAGTCAGGTATACCTTCATATCCTTTACTTCCCTCCACTTTCACTACTTATACTGCTACACCTGCCCTGCTCTTACTTCCCATCACCCTTGACCCAGTCTATGATCTACGAAATGGGTAGTTTTGCCCGGTCTGTGGATGTTAGGGATGAGAGGGTTGAGAAGAACATACCCTTGTTAATTGATAGAGAGATTGAGCAGGCTATGGCTCCATTGATATATAGGGTAACCCGATGTGAAAGATTGATTGAATCACACCGCGTGAGGTTAGATAATCTCACAAATATACTAGAGGCTTGGGAAAAGGCCAAGGATAGTTCGGAGGTGCTTGCTACTATGAGAGGTTAGATTTCTACCTTGAGAGTAAATGCAGGCCTGCTGGGGTCTATTGATATTTTGAAGTTATGGGTGACGTTTTCCTACTTGATGGCCATACCTTGATGCCACCGACGATGCCTAGCAGTGAGCCATCTTTTAGTGTGCAGCTGAGTGAGGTAGCTGAGAGAGTTGCTGATGATGCTGGTGAGGATGATGAAAGGCCCGACTATGATATGGCCGAGAAGACTGATTAGGATGAGATAAGGAGAGAGGAGGATGAGCAGCAGATTGTACTAAAACTCATAGAATTGCAGGACACGTAAGATGTGATTGTCCATGCTAATTTTGAGAGATCTCTTAGGGATACCTTTTTATTGGCACTAGTGGACTCTCGTCAGACTCAAACATCCCTCCTATTTATGTACCACGCATTGATACCCCACTTGATGCTACATTGCTGCCTCATGTGATATTATTGCGGAGCGCTGATTCCCTGGATGATGCCATTACTCCTGAAACTCCTGATGAGAACACGCCACATGCATAGCCTATTAGGTCTCGTACTCTTTACTTTTCATTGAGGACACTGCACTTTACTTTTTGGTGGGATGAGGGTACTTGTGCCAAAATTCCCATTTTGCGTGTCTTTTGTTATTTTTAGTTTGGGATAATGTAGTATTTTGTTTTAGTTTATATTATAGTGTTTCAGTCGGCTTGGTTTATCTCTTTTGGTCTATTTTGTTTTCTCCCACACTTGAGATTACCCCATGAGTTTTGAAATTGTGGAATGCTTGAGTTTTCATTGTAATTATTCGAGGATTGATTGTGTTCAATATCAATATCTTGAATACCATAAATGATAAGCATGTTGTATAGTGTTGGTGTTGCAAGAAATAAATCGATATGGTTGCACTTTTGAACAATCTTTTTGAATCTTGTATTGACTAGCTATGTTTAGATCTGAGCCTTGCAATGAATGTAACACCTCAGAACATAGCTCATACAGAACAACAAAAAATTGGTGAACCATGGAGCCCTTCATGGGACGCGATCCACCAAACGAGCCGTGGGAAGCCCGTGAAGGTGAGATGGAACCTCCAAAGCTCAGGCATCAGACCACGGAGCCCTCCACAGGTCGTGGTCTTGATGACTGGCGGTGGGAGGGTTCGCGAACCCAAGCCAGCAGACCACCAGCCCAAGTGAAGGACTACGGTGACCTTCACGGTCTGTGGCCTTTCACACGGGCCGTGGTAGGGCTTATGGTCAGCCTCTATCGAAACTAGTAGTCACTGGCCCAAGGACCACGACACACACGGCGGACCCTGGTCCTAGTGACGGTTCTTCGCTGCATCTATCGTACGGTACCATCATATTTTAAATGGGGTAGTTTTGTTCTTTTTCCCTATGTGTTAGACACCTAAACTACGTTGTTATCCCCTAAACTACGTAGTTTTGGTCAGTTTAAGCCTAGTAACTTAATCAGAACCTACCCTAATCAATCATTCCCCAAATATTCATCGATTTTAGGGAAAAAAAAGAGAGAAAAGTTGAGCAGTCCTATCCAAGAATGCAACAAGATTCCAGCCCTGAAATAGAATGATTTCCCCGTGAAATTCGTCACTAGGTATGTGGGATTTCACTAGTGGGTTCCTTTCTTCCATAAGTCCCTAGAATTTAGTCAATTTCTTAATTCCCTATATCATGTTTGGACCTAGGGTTTTTAGAACTTTCGATAAATTGTTGCTATTTAGCTATTATTGTATTCTAAATAACATTATCATGTTTTCGTGACATTATGCTCAGCTCCTTGCATGAAACTCAGAATCCTAGTTGTGTAGATTTGTTTAGTTCATTAATTACACTAGTTAGGCCAAATAAGCAGATATGCATGCCCCAGTTTCAAATGTTTCATTACCAGTATTAAAATGTTAGATCCTCAGTTAGCATGTCAGAATATTGAGCTATCCAGTATAATTTAGTTATGTTACATTGTACACATTTCTAGTTGGGAGTAGATTTGACATCGAGTAGACTAGGGTTGAACATACCCGTATAGTCCTAGAACTACGTGCCCCGTAGGTTTATAAGCCCCCTCTGTGGGCATTACATTTAGTGATCATGCCAGTCATGCCTTTATACCGTTAGCAACGTATATTGGGTCCTCTCGATAGGGCTTATACATCGGACTACACGTTTAGCTTACGTGGTTTTATGTCGGTTATTAGTAGTTCCCACAGTTAGACCTTAATGAATTTGACCAGGTTTTCAGTTGTACTTCAGTATTCAGCTTTAGCATGTTGTGTACTTGGTTATTGCATTCAATTCAGTTCATTTCAGCATGCTTTCAGTATTTTCTATCATGTTCAGATTATATCATTATTCAGTATGATTTGTTAAGTTTTTATGTTGTTCAGCTTTATCCTACCCTGCATGCTCAGTACATTTCATGTACTGACGCATACTCTGCGTTACATCCTTTCGTGATGTAGGTTCATGTATTCAGCATCCTAATCACGTATAGATCGTCTTCTGATATATAGTTCAGTAGCTTCAGTGGTGAGTCCAAATACATAGAGGACAATAGACATGTTTTTATATTTAGTCTTTTCATTTCAATTTTCAGTATTTGCTAGAGTTAGCTGTGGGCATGTCCCACCAACTTTAGTAATTAGAAACTTCTTTTTTTGACATAGTTTAGTTTTAGCTTTACAACTGAGTTTAATCTTTCATATGTATTGAACTCATCACTATATTGATTTAATGAGAACGACTTTGTATACTCCCCAGTATTAAGTTTTATCATGATTTAGCTTCAACATCATTTTAATTGTTATAGATATATTCAACGTGCTTATGATATGCCAGCTCAGGGTTAGCTTGGGGTCATTTGTGATCCTAGGTCCCATGTTTACGTCAAGGGGTAGCCTTGGGGCATGACAAATTTGGTATCAGAGCATTAGGTTTAAAAGTCCTAGTATGTCTGCAAAGCCGCACTAAGTAGAGTTCTTTTCATGGGTGTGAAGTGCACCACATCTAATGAGAGCGAGGGTACGGAGTGTTTTAGGAAAACTTCACTTTCTTAGTATTTTTATCGTGCGTGGGTATGATCTACCTTCTAACTCGTCGTTATGAATTTCAGATCATGCCTCCTCGTAGAGCTAATGCAAGGAACACTAACACAACTCCTCCAGTCCTAGAACATGAGGTTTCGAATAGAGAGTTTCTGAATTCCATCCAGCTCTTGGCTCAGAGTGTAGCTAACCAGAACAATCAGCAGGCCCTAGTTCCTACTGATGCTAATCATGGGTCAACAATAATCAAGGTTCATGATTTCATTCGGATAAATTCGTCAGTATTTCTATGGTCGTAGGTTGGTGAGGAACCACATAATTTTAATGATGAGGTCAAAAAGATCTTTGGAGTTATGAAAATAACTGACAATGATAGGGTAGAATAGGCATCCTACCAACTTAAGGATGTAGCTCACATTTTGTTTACTCAGTGGAAGGAAAACAGGTGTATGAATGTAGCTCCTATGAGTTGGGAATGCTTTACTGGAGCTTTTCTGGATAGATTCTTCCCGAGAGAGTTGAGAGAGGCTAAGGCTCAGGAGTTCATGAATTTGAGAGAAGGTACCATGTCAGTCCAAGAGTACGGACTTAAGTTCACCCAACTCTCTAGGTATGCTTCACATATGGTTGCTGATTTAAGGGCACAGATGAGTAAGTTTCTGTACGGGGTATCCGACCTAGTTAAGACAGAGTGCATGAATGCTATGTTGTTGGAAGAAATGAACATCTCTAGGCTCATGACTCATGCTTAGCAGGTTGAGGGAGATAATCCTAGGGAAATGGCTAAGGATAACAAGAAGGCTAGGACATGTAACTATGAATACTCTAAGCAGAAATTAGGTGGTGGAAATCTCTCGCAGTTTTAGCAGAAATCTTTAGCCCCAGCACCTTCAACAACTAGTGCTCCATCCCCTAGGTTTAGACATGATCAGAAAGGTAGGGCTTCATGCTCTCAGTCTCATGGGAGTGCTTCAGGTAGCAGGACTTTTGCAACTTGTCCAAAGTGTGATAACAACCATCCTGGCAGTGTCTTGCAGGGAAAGAAGGGTGCTTTAGGTGTGGTCAATCTGGCCATAGGCTGAGGGATTGCCCTTCTGCCAAATAGAGGCAGGGAGGTAACAATAGTAGGTCTCTTTCCATAGCTTCAGCAACACTAGCAGGTTGCCCAACTCAGTAGGGTGTTTCATCTGGTACAGGTGGCGGTCAATGCCAGAACAAGTTGTATACCCTTTAGGCTCGTTTGGATAAGGAATATTCTCCCGATATGGTCCCAGGTACGTTACGAGTCTTTCACTTAGATGTTTATGCTTTGTTAGATCCACGGGTTACTCTTTTCTTTGTAACTTCTTATATAGAAGTAAACTTTAGTGTCAGTTCAGAAAATCTCTCAGAACCCTTCTCAATATGTACTCCAGTTGTTGACTCAGTTATAGCTAGACAGGTATACAAAAATTACCCTGTCACGGTCTCTCAGAAAGTCACCTCAGCAGATCTTGTAGAGTTAAGAAATGGTAGACTTTGATATAATTCTAGGCATGGATTGGTTACATTCATGTATGCCTTAGTCAATTTTAGAACTAGGATCGTTCGGTTTCAATTTCCTAACGAGACAGTCCTAGAATGGAAGGGTAGTAGCTCAGTGCCTATGGGTCAATTCATTTCTTACCTTAAGGCTAAAATGATGTTTTTGAAAGGGTATAATATCATCTTGTTCGGTGAAGGATTCAAACTCCAAAACCCCAACTCTTGAGTCAGTTCCAGTAGTAAATAAGTTTCCAGAAGTGTTTCCAGAAGATCTTCCTAGAGTTCCTCCCGAAAGGGAAATTGACTTTGGAATTGATCTCCTTCCAGATACTCAGCCCATTTCTATTCCTCCTTACATAATGGCTCCAGCCGAGCTTAAGGAATTGAAAGAGCAGTTGAAAGGCCTTTTAGATAAAGATTTCATCAGACCTAGTATTTCCCAATGTGGTGCACCAGTGTTGTTCGTGAAAAATAAAGATGGTTCTTTGAGGATGTGCATTGACTATCGTCTGTTGAAAAAAGTCACCATCAAGAATAACTATCCCATCCCTAAGATTGATGACTTGTTCGACCAACTTCAGGGTGCCAGTTGCTTTTCTAAGATAGACCTCAAATCGGGTTATCATCAACTTAGAGTCAGAGGTAGTGATATTTCGAAGAGCCTTTAGAACTCGGTATGGTCAACATAAATTTGTAGTTATGTCTTTTTGACTAACCTATGCTCATGCAACTTTCATGGACTTAATAAACAGGGTTTTCAAATAGTATTTGGACTTATTCGTTATTGTTTTCATTGATGATATCCTCATTTATTCTCGGAGTGAGGAAGAGTATACGACTCATGTAAGGGTTATTCTGCAAACTCTCAAAGATAGCCAGTTATTCGCTAAGTTCAACAAATGTGAATTTTGGTTACAGTCTGTCGCTTTCCATGGTCATGTGGTATCTAGCGAAGGAATCAGAGTGGATTCTCAGAAAAAGGAAGCAGTGAAACAATGGCCCTGACCCACTTCTCCATTGGATATCAGAAGTTTCATGGGTTTGGCTAGCTATTACAAGAGATTTTTTGAAGGATTTTCATCCATAGATTTACCATTGACTAAGTTGACTCAGAAAAAGGTTATGTTTCAATGGTCAGATGAGTGTGAGAAAAACTTTGATAAACAGAAGACTAAGTTGACTAAAGCTTCGGTTTTGACTCTACTGTCAGACGATTATGTAATCTATTGTGATGCATCTAGGTTCGGTCTAGTTTGTGTGTTGATGCACCGAGGTAAGGTCATAGCTTATGCTTCTAGACAGCTTAAGGTTCATGAACCTTGAGCTTACAGCTGTAGTTTTTACCCTAAAGATTTGGAGACATTACTTGTATGGTGTTCACGTAGATGTGTTCACAAATCATAAGAGACTTCAGTATGTGCTCACCCAAGAAGAGTTGAATCTTCGTCAGAGGAGATGGCTTAAATTCCTCGAGGGATATGATATGAATGTTCTTTATCATCCCGTTAAAGCCTACGTAGTAGCTGATGCTCTTAGCGGATTTTTTATGGGTAGTGTAGCACATGTTGAGGAAGAAAGGAAATAATTAGCTAAAGATGTTCACTGGCTTGCTCTCTTAGGAGTTGGTCCTATGGACTCGTGAGATGGTGGAGTAATAGTCCAGAATAAATTTGAATCTTCGTTGGTAGCGGAGGTTAAGGAAAAATAGGATAGTGATCCTATATTGCTTCATTTGAAAGGTGCAGTTCACCAGCACAAAGTAGAGGTTTTCTCCCAATGAGGAGATGGTGTGCTTCGTTATCAGAGGTGATTATGTGTTCCTAAGGTGGGTTAGTTGAGGCAGAAGATCCTTATAGAGGCCCATAATTCTAGATATTCTATTCATCCATGTGCCACTAAGATGTACCGTAATCTGTGGGAAGTCTTTTGGTGGAACTATATGAAGAGAGACATAGCAGATTTTGTGGCTAAGTGTCCTAATTGTCAATAGGTTAAGGTAGAACATCATCAGAAACTAGGAGGTATGACTCAAGAGATTAACATTTCTACATGGAAGTGGGAAGTGATAAACATGGACTTCATTACAGGTTTACCTCATACTCGCACACAACATGATTCCATTTGGGTAATAGTAGACAGAATTACTAAGTCCGCTCACTTCTTAGCTGTCAAGACTACAGATTCGGCGGAGGACTACGCCAAGATTTACATTAAAGAGATAGTCAGGTTGCATGGGGTTCCTTTGTCTATCATCTCAGATAGAGGTCTACAATTTACCTCTCATTTCTGTAAATTGTTTCAGAAAGGTCTTGGTACTCAGGTGAATCTCAGCACAACATTTCATCCACAGACAAATGGTTAGGCAGAGCGTACAATTCAAACCTTAGACGACATGTTGAGGGCTTGTGTGATCAATTTCAAGGGAAGTTTGGATGATCACCTAATTCTTATAGAGTTTGCCTACAACAATAGTTACCATTCGAGTATTCAAATGTCCCTTTATTAGGAACTATATGGGCGTAGATGCAGATCTCCGATGGGTTGGCTTGACGTAGGTGAAACAACATTGATTGGGCCAGATTCGGTGCATGAGGCTATGGAAAATGTTCAGCTCATCAAAGATAGACTTAAGAAAGCTCAAAGTCATTAAAAGTCATTTGCAGTTTTAAGGAGAAGGTATTTAGAGTTTGAAGCCGATGATTGGGTGTTCCTGAAAGTGTCACCTATGGAGGGGGTAATGAGATTTGGCAAGAAAGGGAAGCTCAGTCCAAGATATGTGGGTCCTTAAAAAAACCTAAAAAGGGTTGTAAATGTAGCGTATGAGTTAGAGTTGCCAGCAAAACTAGCAACAGTCCATCCGGTCTTTCACATTTCCTTGTTGAAGAAGTGTGTGGGTGATCCAACATCTACAGTACCATTAGAGAGTGTGGCTGTGAAAGATAGTCTCACCTATGAAGAGGATCTAATTGAAATTCTTGATCGTCAGGTTCGTAGGTTGAGAAATAAAGAAGTCACTTCAGTGATGGTTTTGTGGAGGAGCTAGTCCGCAGAGGGAGCTAGTTGGGAAGCAGAAGCAACCATGAAGGTCAAGTATCCTAATCTCTTTCCTTCTGATTCCATATCAGCTTTAGGTAATAGCTCCTCTCCAGTCCTTTAGTTTACTCATGCATAAATTCAGTCTCAGTATCGTGTTCCCTCACTTATACTTACATTTTTAGCGTATTTGCATGTTCTTGGAACTCAATTCAGTCATAAATCGGGTTCTAGTACTTATTGGTAGGGATTGCAGTTTCTTCCCTCCATACTCAGCTAGTTTAGACTTCATTCGAGGAAGAATGTTTCCAAGGGAGAGATATTGTAACACCTCGAAACTTAGCTAAGATAGAACAACAGAAAATTGGCGAACCACTAAGCCCTTCACAAGCCATGATCCATCACACGAGCCGTGGGAAGGCTCATGGAGGTGAGACAGAACCTCCCATGCTCAGGCATCAGACCACGGAGTCCTTCACAAGTCGTGGTCTTGATGACAGGCCATGGGAGGGTCCGTGAACCCGAACCAGCAAACCACCAGCCCAAGTTAAGCACCACAGTGACCTTCGCGGTCCGTGGCCCTTTACACAAATCGCGGTAGGGCTCGTGGTCAGCTTCTCCCAGAACCAGTAGTCACTGGCCCAGGGACCACAACACACACGACAGACCGTGGTCATTTTGACGGTTCATCATTGCATCCATCGTCCGGCCCCGTCAGATTTTATGTGGGGTCATTTTGGTCTTTTTCCCTATGTGTTGGACACCTAAACAACGTGGTTTAGACCTTAAACTACGTAGTTTTGGTCAGTTTAAGCCTAGTAACTTAATTAGAACCTACCCTAATCAATTATTCACCAACAATTCATCGATCTTAGAGAAAAACAAGAGAGAAAAGTCTAGCAGCCCTATTCAAAAACGTATCAATGTTCCTTCAGTTCTAGCCGCCCAATAAAAAAAGTTCCCCGTGAATTTCTTCACCAGGTATGTAGGATTTCACTAGTGGGTTCCTTTCTTCCACTAGGCCCCTAGAATTTAGTCAATTTCTTGATTCCCTATATCTTGTTTAGACCTAGGGTTTTTAGAACTTCAGATAAATTGTTACAATTTAGCTGTTATGGTATTCTAAATCTTATTATCATGTTTTTGTGACATTATGCTTAGCTCCTTGCATGAAACTCAAAATCCTAGTTGTGTAGATTCGTTTAGTTCATGAATTACACTAGCTAGGCCAGATAAACAGATACATGCCCCAATTTTGAATGTTTCATTACCAATATTAAAATGTTGCATTTTCAGTTAGCATGTCAGAATATTGAGCTATCCAGTATAATTCAGTTATGTTACATTGTACACATTTCTAGTTGGGAGTAGACTTGACACCGAGTGGACTAGGGTTCAACGTACCCGTATAGTCCTAGAACTATGTTCCCCATAGGTTTATCAGTCCCCTCTGTGGGCATTACATTTTGTGATCATGCCAGCCATGCATTTATACCCTTGGCAAGGTATATTGGGTCCTCTCGATGGGGCATATACATCGAATTCCACGTTTAGCTCACATGCTTGTATATTGTTATTAGTAGCTCCTACAGTCAAACTTTAACGCATATAACCATGTTTTCAGTTGTACTTCAGTATTCAGCTTTAAGATGTTATTTACTTGGTCATTGCATTAAGTTCACTTCATTTCAGTTTGGTTTTAGTATTTTCCAGCATGTTTAGATTATATCATTATTCAGTATGTTTGTTCAGTTTTTATGTTGTTCAACTTTATCCTATCCTGCATGCTCAGTATATTCCAAATACTGACACATACTATGCGCTTCATCCTTTCATGATGGAGGATCAGTTATTCAACCTCCAGATCACGCATAGCTCGACTTCTGATCTCCAGTTCAGTAGCTTCAGTGGTGAGTCCTCATAGTTCGAGGACAGTAGATATGTTTCTATATTTAGTCTTTTCATTTTAGTTTTCAGTATTTGCTAGAGTTACTTTGGGGCATGTCCCAGCAACTTTAGTCAGTAGAGGCTTTTTTTCAGACATAGTTTAGTTTCAGCTTTAGCATTAAGTTTAATCTTTCATATTATTGAACTCATTAGTATCTTGATTTAATCAGAACAACTTTGGGTATTCCCCACTATTAAGTTTTATCATGATTTTGCTTTCGCATCAGTTTAATTGTTATAGAAATATTCAGTCTGCTTATGATATGCCAGCTAAGGGTTAGCTTGGGGTCACTTGTGATCCTAGGTCCCGTGCTTACGTCAAGGGGGTAGTCTCAGGGCATGACAATGAACATCAAACCTAAGCTTTTGATCTTTTCAAGCTGAGAGAATTGATTGTATTTGAAGTGCCATGTGTGGTGAGATCTTTCTTGGAAGAATATTTGTGGAATTCTATAATTTTCCTTGTTAGTCTAATTTTTTAGCCTTGGTAAGTGTAAGGCATGATCTTGGGAAGAAATATTGAGAGTGAACCCAAATTTATGTCTCATTGTGTGACTACCTTGTGAGGGTATGCATCTATATTTGCACCATTTAAGCCTAAACCATATTGAAACCTTTTGAGCTAAATTGTCCCTAAATTATCACCCTAAATCATTTTTGAAGCATTGATATGTTTGAATAGCCAACTTAGGACAAAAACATAAGTTAGGGGTGTGTAAAGAAAGGAGGAATGAAAGTCAAGTGAAAGAATAAGAAAGATGAAAGGAGACTCAACTTTGAAGTTTGTTACAAAAAGATGAAACCCCTCCTTATAAAAAAATATGTGTGATGAACAACATTTGAAAAATTAATGAAAAGGAAAGTTTGGTGAAATAAAAAGGGGATACCAAATAAATTGATTGGCAAATCAATGTTTGAGTTCTCAAATGATATGAAAGAAAAAAACATGAGAAGAGGTGAAGATGATTGCAACAATGCTTTGAAAATGTGAAATCACTGAGCCAAATTGACCATACCCTAACCCACAGCCCCATTACAAGCCTAAATGACCCTTGAGATCTTGCATGAGCTAGGTTGTGTGATGATTGGAAAATATGGGCAAACCTTTGAGATGAAGCTTTCATGTATTTCTCTTTTGGGAGAGTGAGAGTTGCATTGATTCCTTACTTCTTTATTGATATTCTTTGTGAGAGCATGTAATCATTCTTGATGTGAGGGTACTTGAATGTATTTGTTGAAACATGGTCTTACATTATAAAAAAAAACTATACTGAGTTTGTGTTGAGACCGTCTAGTCATCATCTGAAGCTTCTAGATCGTGATTGAGTGTAGCATGTTGTTAAGAGTAGTCTTGTAATGTCACTTGCATGTGAGCTATCATTGAGTATTGTTGAAGACACCCCTGTTGAGCTGATTGTGTTCTTGATTTACTTGAGGACAAGTAAAAGTTTAAGTTGAGGGTATTGATGAATGGTAGATTTACACACATTTGAGACATATTTAACTTAACAATTAGTGTCCTCAATGCCTAATTTTGTCCTATACTAAAGATGTTTTGGTTATGTGCAGCTATGAAGGCTAAAGGACAAGGAAAAGATGAATGTTTGAAAGAATGACCAAAAATATGAAAAGAAGTGTACACTTCATATTGTTGATCGCCTAACAAGATGAGAGGATCGCCCAATGAGCTTGAACTCACCTAAATAGGCAATGCACAAAACATGAATTTATTTAGGTAGGTGGCTAAAAAAAAAGAGAAATGGCGATGCGTCAAACGAGAAAAGTGAACATACTGACCATCATTGAAAGAAACAATACAAGGAGAAAAATTGAAGGCGAACAAAGTTGGTACTCAGAAATTCACTGAATGTGAAAGGTAGAATTGAATGAGCTTATCGATTGAGGTTCAAACACTTGAGGTCTAGATCAAGAGAAAGGCGAGCTGATGTTGGTGATCCACCTTGTGTGATTGGCGATCCCGACTAATCACCCAATGGGTCATGCATTGAGTTTTGGATCAAAATTTGGGAAAATTATAAATAGCCCAAAGGAAAAAGAAAAAAAGAGTAAAGAAAAAGAGTTGAAGATTTTGATAGTTTTGAATAATAGTTAGAGAGAGAAAAACTTTACCTTCTAAAGAACACTTTCTATTTTTTGAGGTTTTTCAACTTTGTTCATGATATCTGTAACTTTGTTGAAAATAGAGGTTATGTGTTGGATATATTTCCTTATTGATGCATCGAAAGAGAAAATATTGTAAGGTATTGGGTTGTTCAATATAGTACATAGATTAGACGAAAAGAAGATTCTATGATATGATGCTATGAGATCGAAAGAAGATTAGTGTCATTGAAGATGACCGAGCATATCTGTGAACGTTCATCACTATAGAGCAACACAATTACCCCTATGCGACATCGATTTTAAATCCCCACATCCCTAGATTTCTTGTTACTTATTTGAATTTCTAGAATCTTGGTTCCGTTGCGAATTGTGACAACAAAATCCTTTTATTAAATTTGGTGGAATAATCAACCCACCTATTTTATTGCTGCAAATGAATGAATTCACATTCCAAATTTCCTGATAGAAATCCTAGCCATGTATCATTCTTTGTGGGATTCCACCTCGACTCTTCGTTAGGTATTTTTAGTGACGATGATCGCTTACTCTTTAAATTGGTTTTAAGCAGTAGTTTGAGCATTATCAGGTTCTTTTCCCTTGAGATGAGGGGTCAAAGGTACTCGAAATCATTAACCTTCATCAAGGGAATATGCGTCTAAAGGAATATTTCTTGAAATTCACACAATTATCTTAGTATATGATCCTTCCAAGGTGGTCGATTCTAGATCAAAGATGAGCAAGTTTATTTCAAGAGTGTCTGAAATGGTGGTTATGGAACATCGTACTGCCATGCTCATTAAGGAAATGTACATTTCTCGCCTAATGATTCATGTTCAACAAATTGAACAAGATAAGCTTAAGGAAAGGTCTAGGGAGGAAATGAAAACAAAGACCAGTGATGGTGGCTTTTCACATTCAAGGTTCGATCGACATGGTCATTCTTGATTCCGATAAAGGTTTTTCGGTCAAGGTTCCTCTAATCCTTTGACTCCTAAATTCAACAAAGATATGGTATCTAACCTTAAGCCTCAAGAAGGAAATGGTGGTGGAAATGGTGGTGGAAATGGATCTTCGGTTCCCACAAGCCAAATGTATGGCTAGAGTTTTTCGGGAAAAGTTTGATAGGTACGATAATTGGTTTCGTTAAGGTAAAAATGGTCACTGCTTGATAGATTTCTATTTGCAATCAACAAGAGAAAAGATTGTAGGCAAGTTTCACCTGTTTGTTCGGGTTCAAGTGCTCCAAAGCAAAACTGATTATATGCACTTCAAACTTGAGATGATTAGGAGGGTTCTTTCGATATGGCTATTGGTATGTTGAAAGTCTTTATTTTGATGTTTATGCTTTGCTACACCCTAGTGTTGCTTTGTCTTTTGTGACACCATATGTGACTATGAGATTTTATGATTCTCCAGATGTGTTAATAGACCCCTTTTCTCTCTCTACACCTATTGGTGAATCTATTGTGGCTAAGAGAGTCTATAGAAATTTTTCCATCTCCTAATACCATAGGGTCAGTAATATTGATCTTTTAGAACTTGTTATGTTGGATTTCACTGTTATTCTTGGTACGGATTGGCTTCATTCTTTCTATGCTTTGGTTGATTGTATAACCCGAGTTGTTAAGTTTCAGTTTCCAAATGAGCCCTTCCTAGAGTGGAAAGGGGGAAATTCTATGTCCAATGGTCACTGTGTTTCTTGTCTTAAAGCTATAAAAATGGTTTCTAAAAGTTTGATATATCATTTTCTTAGGGTTAGGGATAGGGATTCTAAAACCCCTATTCTTGAGTTTGTCCCCATTGTAATTAAGTTTACGAAAGTGTTTCCCGATAATCTAACCGGTGTTCCTTGCAAAAGGGAAATATACTTTGGTATTGACATTCTTCCAGATATGCAACATATCTCTATTCCTCCTTACTGTATGGCTCCGGCACAACTCAAGGAATTAAAAGAGAAAATGAAAGATTTTGTGGATAAGGGTTTCATCCGACCGAATATCTCTCCATTGGGTGCTCCAGTTTTGTTTGTTCGTAGGAAGGATGGTTCACTTCACATGTGTATTAATTATCGACTATTAAATAAGTTCACTTCACATGTTTATATAAGAATACAAAATATCTCTGTGGGATTTTCTCTAACCGACAACCATCACTATGAGCTGTGTAATGATATATCATCTTGTCCACGTTGTCAGAATTGTCCTATACTTTGCCAGGGTATAAAACCTCTCAACTAAGTGGATCCACTAGTCTATGCTAAAAAGCACTAAGGAATCATCTAAAACGTATGACCCATTCTACCCACGTTGGCTACATGGTTTACAGAGACTTGAGTTACCTGAACTCGTCTCCATATTGGTGCTCAACACTACTCCCAAAAATATACTCAGCTCATATGTTTAAAAACATAACTCTTTTTCTGTGGTTTGAGATTATTACTCAAAATTTTTCTCTAAAAAGAGATGTTACCCAAACTGCTCAGATCTCTTTTGGATATCTCAGTTTCCTCCTCTTTTAAATGTGCAAACTTTCACACTTGGGAATACTTAGTTCCCATATATCATTTTAAAGAAAATGAACTCGACTCTACTCTTTTTCAACTCAAGTGCTCAAGATTTAAAAATAATTTTAGAAAAAATTGTAAAAGACTTCTCAGAATGAAGTTCATGTCGAATTATGGACGTGAACGACTCAATTCAAGGTTTTAAATAACCATAACTAGAACTCAATACTCGAGACTCAGCAACTCAGAACTCAAGAACTTTGATGGTAATACTCATTTCAAGAATGCTCGACTCAGAGGGTTCATGCCAAATTATGGGCATGAAATACTCAACTCAAGGACTCGAAGATACTTCTCATATCAAGATTACTTGACTTATAGGGTCGATGCGGAATTATGGGCATGAACTACTGAACTCGAGGACTTCATGGGTGACATGTAATAGCCCCATGATTAGGAATATAATCTTGAAAGGGTTAGGAACTTGATACTCAAGACTTAGCACTTGAATATACTACTCCTCTCAATGATGCTCAACTTATTGAGTTCATGCAGAATTTTTGGACATGAACGGCTCGACTCAAGGGTATGATTAATAATATGGAAATCATGTATACGACTCTTCTCCTTCTCATACTTACTTCCTCAAAACTTAGTTCAAATTGATAGTTGATCGCAAGAATTCACAATTTAACTCAAATACTTTCTTGGACTCTACTTTTAACACTCTCTTGAATTTGAATTATGAATTCAAGAGTTATGGTTCGTGATAAGAAGGATGTCGTGATGACAAAGTAGACTCATGAATACATTTTCCTCATTCTTATACTCACTTGCTCGAGTCTTGGAACAAGTTAATTAAATTTGTAGAAGACTCCTCAAAAGACTCAAAGGGACTTTCTCAAAATTTTCGCGAGAACTCTCAAGACCTAATTTCTAACTCTACCTTGAATTTGAATTTATGGATTCAAGGTTTAGATCATGTTTATAGATAATTTCTAGATGTTTAAAAGTAGTTTAGAGTGTTTGGAATCAAAAGGGGTGAAGATACACTCCGAAGGAACTCAAACGGGACAACCGACAGAAAAGAAGTGGGGGTAGGCGACCTTGGCGCATTCCTGGCACAGGGCGCCATCCCCTTAACTTTAGAGGCCTGATTGTGGTGCACTTCTAGGGCGGCGCGCCAGCTCTCTTGGCGCATCAGTGGAGCGTCGCGCTACCCTTCACCAGAACGACCCGACAAATTTTTCTTCTCTTTTTCTGATCCTAAGTCACTTCAAATCGATTTCTTTTCTCAAGTTTTCCTTAGAATCAATAATCCAACCTAAGTACACACTAAGCTACTCAAATAAATACTTAAATCACTATCTTTCATCTCAAAAATTCATTAAAACCCCAACAAAATAGGATTTAGAATGAACTTCAAGAACACTTATCAAAAACTCAATTCCTTCAAATTTTGAGAATGAAATTATGCTGAAAATAACATGATTGGCATTTGGGTGAATGAACCCAACACTATGGAAGCTTACATAACTCTTAGGATCAAACCCATGGTGAAAATTCGCAACAAAACTCAAGAACCTCGATGAACGCCTTGATCCTTTCCTCTTTTCTCTTCTTTTCTCTTCTTGAGCTCTGAACTAAAACCCTAGGTGTATATTAAGATTATAAAAATAAATGTAATAGTATTAGACCCTTAAAACCTTACTAAAAATGAATTAAATCTGATTGGGTAAGGAAAAGTCAAAAATACCCCTTACTATTTTCGGGTAACTTTCCTTAACTGGACAACTTGACTTCAAAATGGCATATCTCACTCATCTGACCTCGAAACTTAGCAAACTCGGTGGAGTTGGAAAGATAATTCAAATACATTTCATTTTACATCTCATGGCACACCTAACTCATCATGTGCTAAGAGTTATGGTCGTTTGAAGTTGACCCAAAACTCTTAACTTAAGCATAACTTGCAAAATTTCAGATTTTGCTATTTCCAATTTAATTCTTTTTGGAACTCAAGGAACTACATCTAGTGACCTTAACACTTAAGAAATTTTAAATTCCTCGGTCAAATCATACTCACAATGAAGGATGGTTCAAGTGTTAGCTCAAAAAATTTCCAAGGTGTTACACATTCTCTCAAAAAGAACATCGATAAAAGAACATAGGAATCAATCGAACTCTCATTTTCTGAAAGAGAAATACATACAAGTTTTATCCCATAGGCCTTCCAGTATTTTCAAATTATCACAAAACCCAATTTTAGAAAAATCTCAAAGGTCTTTTAGGCAATGTATTATCAATTTGGCTCAGTGACTTCACCTTTTCAAAGTATTGTTGTACTCATTTCCATATCTTCTCAAGTTTCTTTCATTCTTTTCACTTCGAGACTTAATCCTCAATTTTTCATTCTCTTGATTGGAAACGCCTTTTATTTCATCAAAACATTTTTTTCATGTTTTTTCTCATCTTTGTTTTATAAGGAGGGTTTCCTTCTTTTTGCAGCAAACTTCAAGGCTGAGTCACACTTTTATTTCTTCCTTGTTCCTTTCCACACTTGAACTTAGGCTTTTTGCCTAAGTTGGTTATTCAAATAAACTAATGCTTATAAAATGATTTATGGATGAGAAATTAGGGACATATTTTTCTCAAGAGGTTTAAATGGGGTCAACAACAAATGGTATAGGCTCAAATGGTGACAAAATGGTTGCACACCCTCTCAAGGTAGTCACAAAAGGTATGTAGATTTATGTTCCCTCTCAAAATTTGTACCCAAGATCATTTCTCACATTCACCAAGGCTAAAAAATTAGACTAACAAGACAAATTACAGGAATCAACTAACATGCTTTCAAGTAGGAACTCACCACACAGGGAACTTCAAATACGATCATATCACACAACTCTACAAAATTAAGAAGCTTGTGTGTGATGTTCATTGCAAGGCCGACATCCATACACAACTAGTCAACACAAGATTTTAAAAGATCATTCAAATGTAAAGTAAAACTAATTTTGTCATGACCCGAGCCTACACCCCGGACGTGACACGGCACACAAGACTCCGAAGAGCCTCATACAAGCCTCATATCATTTATAACATAAGACATAAGAAATAGTGCATAATTTAAAACTCTTTTTAAATCCATACAATCGAAAACTTTGTTAAAATAACCAAAGTCTACTTGTCTCACATGGCCATCTAATACATATGAATCAAATCTAGGGTCACAGCCCTTACAATAGGAAGTCTAATAAGTGTCTAGTACAATGAAGAAATAAAATGACAATAAAGCACTTGTCCTCGGATCCATGAGGACATACCACAAACTTGATGAATAGTCAACTCAAGCTTGAACTAGAAGAAATCGACTCAATTGCCGGAACCTACACTTTGTAGAAAAATGGAAGAAATATGGGTTAGCACACAAAATGTACTAAGTATGATAGCCATGCAAAAACCATGCTTAAAAAGGAAATTTTGGTTAAAATCTATGCTATATGACAATTTGAGAAAACATCATGAACTTTAGTATAAAAGGCATAAGATACAAAAATAATCAACATATATGTAACACCCCAACTTTTCAAAACGTCTAAAATTACTCGTATCTCCATGGAAAGACAAGGAGGGTGGGTAATAAATTAAGAATGATGTGATATGTCCTATTTTAAGTGTTCAAGTGTTGTATCTCAAGTTTTGAAGTTAGGTAAGTGGCAAAATAAAAGTTGGCAGAAGTTATCGTAAGTTCCTTTTTAAAGATTTCTCTAAAATATGAATCAAATGGCTCGGAGGTTTTCTCCCAATATATAAAGTGTTATTGGGCCCACGATGTATCTAATCGAAGGTCTACGAGTCTAGTTTCCAACGCATCAAAACGTTTATTCATACGACTTCAGAATAGAGAGATATTTGCATTTTCGTGGGACTGCACAAGCTGACACGTGAGGTGAGGCCCTAGGTCAGTGGAACTTTACATATATCTTCTTCTTCGAACCTATTCTTCATTTTTTAGCTAAGAACCAAAAAATTTAGAGAATCCCATTTCTAGGATCAACTAAAGTATAGATTTTCTCGACTTAAGTCCTTGACGAAAGTTGTTCTACGCGTTAGGCTCATCACCGTGGTACAATTTTCTTTATCGATTTCATAGCATATCACACTTTAGTGTTGGGACAGCAAGGTTTGGATATATTTGAAGGTTTTGAGGCGTATTACGAACTTAAGATCTAGGTAAGACCCTTCTTTAATTGACTCTACCTTTTATAAGCAGCAAATAGCAATTTGCAACAGAAAGGCATATCTTTTATCGTAGTGTCATGGTATCTTTATTTTTATGTGTTGATTATGGTCCTAACTTGTTGTAGTATCGAGGGAGCAATGAGTAAAAGTCGTTAGGCCACGTGAATTCAGCGAAAAAGGTATTTTAAGGCTATTCTCTTCTTACGACATGTTTCCTTAAAGCTTAGGAGCAATGTAATTGAGTTGTTATCGTTCTTATACTGGTAGCCATTATTGCTGATTGTTGGCTTCTCGAGTGGATATAATCCTCTCTTATAGGGATTCTTATTCAGTAGTAGCGTCCCTATGTTGGACACGACTTAGAGGTTATTTGTATAGGTTACTTATAACTAAATCGCTCGCTTTTAGCTGTTGGATTGTTATTGTTGCCCTTTGGGCTATTGTGATTAGATGCAAGAATGTGATCTTTGCCTAGAAGGGCTATGTTCTGCCGACAGGGCTATCTTGACACCTAGAAGGTCTATGAGTTGCCTACAGGGTTATATTGACACCTAGAAGGGCTATGAGTTACCTACAGGGCCATGTTGTTGCCTAAGAGGGCTATGAGTTGCCGATATGCTATATTGATGCCTGAGAGAGATATGTGCTGCCTATAGGGCTATACTATTGCCTAAGAGGGCTATGTGACTACCTACGGTGTTAGGGGACTATCAATAGCGGTATATAGACTGATTGCCACCTTCTGGCTAATGTGGGCCTGGGTAGGTGGTCTTGTGTGCTGTTTGTGCCGAGCTTATAGGGGTTGGTTAGGTTGTTGTTTTATTATTTTTGATATGTTTACATTTAGAAGCAAGTTATTATGCTTATCTTATTTTTGATTTATTTACCGGATTACTCCAGTACATTAGGATACCGGCTCATAGTCTATTGTCTTTCATAGTCGGTACATTATTTTATAATGACGCCCTATTGCCTGGAGGCGCTGCATTCATGATGTAGGTCCCGACAGATCAGTAGTACTCCTCAGTAGCAGGATTGACTTCTATTCGGTTGGCTAGCCCCTTTCCTCCGGAGCTGCCAGAGTTGGGAGGTTTGTTAGCTTTTGTTGTATATATTTTCATGGGTAGGTTGTGGCCATGTCCCGCCAATCTCTACTACTCTTAGAGGCTTGCAGACTAGTGTGTGGGGTTTATAGCTACGGTATGGCCATGCTGGCCTAGTTTGTTGGTTTGTTGAAGATTGTTAGTTGTGTGATGCATTGTCTTGATATACCTGCTTTCAGTTTCGGTATAGAGATCATGGTGGCCTCGATGGCACAATCAGGACTTCTATGCTAGTTGGTTATTTCTTTATATGAAATCTTGGGAGTAGCTGTTTCTTTTATGGATCTGTTTACTGGGGCTTGCTGACTGAGGGATTAATGTTAAGCCAAGATATACTTGTTTGTTTTCTTGACTGTGTGTGGCTGCCATGCACTAGTAGCAAATGGTTCAGTAGGGTCGGCTCGAGCCTAAGTTTTGGCATTAGGAGCGAGTTGCTCCTCTTGAATCTGGGGCATGACAAACTTGGTATCATAGCAACATTGTATCCTAAGGAGTATGCAAGCCGTCTAGTAGAGTCCTGTTTATAAATGTATTGTGCACCACATTCGATAAACAAGAAGCTACCGAACATGTTAGAATGACTATCATTCTTTTGCTCACCTCGTGCTATAGAACGATGTCTTAAGGGTTGAGGTTTCTGACTTATAATTGATATTTGTATGCAGATAGAGATGGCTGACACCAGACAGACCACAACTAGCCAGGGACTAGATACAACTGCAGGCGAGGGTACTGTCAAGGTACCACAGGTGCAGGCAGCCCATTGTGAGACCCAATGGGAGATATCTCCCTATAACTTCTTTACCGCTTCAGAAGCCTCTGAGGGCCACAGGACCCTAGCTCCACCAGTAGTACCACCTTTAGCTCCTCCTATTCTATCTGACCAGGATTTCAAGAATGCAGTATGTATGGTAGCATAGTTAGTAGTTGCACAGCGCCGGCCAGTTATGCCAAATATTGTCGGACCTTCTGAAGGACCCGGGTGTTTAATAGTTCGTGAATTTGTTACCTTGAATCCTCCACAATTTACAGGGACAGATCGTAGAGAGGACCCTCAGCACTTTGTTGATCAGCTTCATAAGATCTTCAGAGTCATGCATGCCTCAACGACTGAGTCAGTTGAGTTAGCAACATTTTGATTGCGTGATGTTGCAGTATTGTGGTATGAAAGTTAGGAGAGATCTAGGGGAAATGATACATCTCTACTCACTTAGGATAGCTTTAAAGAAGCTTTCATAGATCATTATTTTCCTCAAGAGATTAGGGATGGCTGGGTGGACCAGTTTCTGAACCTCCGAAAGGGTGACATGAGTGTCCGAGAGTACGGGCTGAGATTTGATTCATTGGCTAGATATGCACCAGCATTTGTTAATACAATGCATGATAGGGTGCGTAGATTTGTGGGAGGGCTTGACTCAGACTATATCAAGGATTGTTCTACCATTGCACTAAATGATCATATGGATATCTCGCGGATTGAGGAGTTTGCATAGGGAATAGAGGATCGCCGACATCTACAGTATACGAGTGAGAGGGACGAAAGAGAAAGACAGAAGAGGGCTAGGCCTACTGGTTCACCGGGAGATTTTCAGGGTGGTCCCAGACCTTGATATTCTAGTAGGCCAACTAGACCTCCACCACAACAGTTTAAGGGTAGTAGATTTGATCGTCAGGGCCACTAAGGCCCAGGTGTGGGTTCACGAGCATCAGGCTCTTAGCAGCAGAGGGGTTCAGGCCAGGCTAGGACAACACCGCCACGTTGCGCTACTTACGATAGGATGCATTTTGGGAGGTGCAGACAGGGTTCCACAGATTGTTATTCTTGTGGACAGGTGGGACACGGGTGGAGAAACTGCCCGACCATAGGTCAGGGTGGTATAGGTCAGTCGACCAGGTCAGTTGTAGGTTCCTCCTTATCAGCAAAGTCTACAGGACGTAGACCCCAGACTTCAACAGGTAGAGGTAGAGGCGGAGGTAGAGAGGGAGCATCTATATCTGGTAATGGCTAGAACCGTACATATTCACTAGCCGATCAACAGGACTCAGAGTCATCACTAGATGTTGTGGCAGGTACATTGATTGTTTTCTCCCATTGTGTTTATGATTTGATAGATCCTGGATATACTCTATCTTATGTTACTCCATTTATAGCGGGAAAGTTATTTATAGTAGCAGAGTCATTAGATCGACCTTTTATTATATCAACACCAGTTGGTGAGTTTATTATTGCCACGAGAGTCTATTGAGGTTGCACAGTAGAAATTATCGACCGTCAGACCTCTGTAGACCTGGTAGAATTAGAGATGGTTGATTTTGACATCATTATGGGTATGGACTGGTTAGCGTCTTGTTATGCTAATGTTGAGTGTCGGATGAAGATTGTTAGATTCCACTTTCCAGGAGAGGCAGTTCTGGAATGCAAAGGTGATTCAACAACGCTGAAAGGTAGGTTTATTTCCTATCTTAAGGCGAGGAGGATGATTACTAAGGGTTATATTTATCATGTTGTTCGCGTTCATAATATAGATGCAGAACCACCGATTCTTCAGTCTATTCCGGTAGTTAATGAGTTTCTAGATGTATTTCCAGACAAACTTCCTAGTATCCCTCCAGAACGAGAAATTGATTTTACTATCGATATGCTACAAGGTACACAACCCATATATATCCCTCCTTATAGAATGGCTCCTGCTGAGCTGAAGGAGTTGAAGGATCAGCTGAAAGATTTGCTTGATAAAGGCTTTATCAGACCTAGTGCTTCATCATGAGGTGCACCAGTATTATTTGTGAGAAAAAAGGATGGCTCGCTGAGGATGTGTATCGATTATCGACAGCTGAACAAGGCTACTATAAAGAATAAGTATCCCTTTCCGAGGATCAATGACTTGTTTGATCAACTACAAGGTGCTAAGTACTCTCGAAGATTGATTTGAGATCAGAGTACCATCAGGTACGAGTTCGGGAGAAAGATATTCCAAAGACAGCTTTCAGAACTAGATATGGGCATTTTGAGTTTTTGGGTATGTCTTTTGGATTGACCTATTCCCCGGTAGTGTTTATGGACATGATGAATAGTATATTCAGGCCGTATCTAGATACATTTGTGATTGTATTTATTGATGATATTTTGGTATATTCTCATTCAAAAACTGAGCATGCAGATCATTTGCGAGCAGTCCTTCAAGTTCTTCGAGAGCAGGAACTTTACGCAAAGTTCTCTAAGTGTGAGTTCTGGTTGAGCTCTGTGGCTTTCCTAGGCCATATTGTATCAGATGCAGCCATTACGGTTGATACAAAGAAAATTGAGGCCGTAAAAAAATGTCCCAGACCTATGACTCCTACTGAGGTTCGTAGTTTCTTAGGGTTAGCTGGGTACTACTAAAGGTTTGTAAAGGAGTTTTCTTCACTTTCGGCACCATTAAAGAAGCTGACTCAAAAAGCAGTTAAGTTTCAGTAGACTGAAGCTTGCGAGCATAGTTCCTAGGAGCTGAAGGACAAGTTGACATCAGCACCAGTTCTAGCATTGCCAGAGGGTTCAGAGGGCTATACGGTGTACTGCGATGCTTCTAGTGTGGGGTTGGGATGTGTTCTAATGCAACATGGTCAGGTTATTGCATACGCTAGAAGCATGAGAAGAACTATCCGATCCACGATTTAGAGTTGGCTGTAGTTGTGCATGCGTTAAAGATCTGGAGGCACTATTTGTATGGCGTTCATGTTGACATATTCACAAATCATAAGAGCCTTCAATATATATTTATACAGAATGAGTTAAATATGCGACACCGTCGATGGCTTGAGTTACTGAAAGGCTATGATGTGGATATTTTATATCATCCAGGCAAGGCGAATGTGGTAGCCGATGCCCTCAGTCGAAGATTTATGGGTAGTTTATCCCATTTAGGAGTTGAGAAGCGGGAGCTAGTGCGAGAGCTTCATCAGTTAGCCAGCTTGGGAGTTAGATTGTTAGAGGCAGACGATAGTAGGGTCACAATTCAGGATATAACCGTATCATCTCTAGTTGTAGAAGTAAAATCATGGCAACAAGAGGATCCTAGCTTAGAGCAGCTTAGAGCCAAGGCTCAGTATCAACAATTTTTAGCATTTGATATAGCAGAAGATGGTGTCCTCAGATATAGCGGTCGCTTGTGTGTTCCAAATGTTGCAGGGCTTTGACATTGAATTATGGAAGAGGCACATCATTCCCTTATTCTATTCACCCTAATTCGATGAAGATGTACCATGATATTAAGGAGATTTATTGGTGGCATGGGATGAATAAGGACGATGCTGAGTTTGTGGCGCAGTGTCCTAACTGCCAACAGGTGAAGGTTGAGCACCAAAAGCCTGCTGGGCTAGTTCAGGAGATAGCCATTCCTTTGTGGAAGTGGGAAGCAATTAATATTGATTTTATTACAGGGTTACCTCATCGCATCACAAGTTTGACTCTATTTGTGTAATTGTTGATAGACTAACAAAATCAGCCCACTTCTTACCAGTCAGGGAAACTTTTTCGACCGAAGACTATGCAGGGCTCTATACTTGAGAGATTGTTAGGCTACACGGTGTCCCAGTATCTGTTATCTCTGATAGAGGAGCACAATTTATCGCCAATTTCTGGAAGTCCTTCCAGAAAGGATTAGGGACACATGTTAATCTTAGTACCGCCTTTCACCCTCAGACATATGGCCAGGCTGAGCGCACAATTTTGACACTCGAAGATATGTTACGGGTGTGTGCGCTAGACTTCAAGGAAAGTTGGGATGACCACTTACCTCTTATTGAGTTTGCATACAATAATAGTTATCATTCCAGTATCGGGATGTCACCTTATGAGGCTTTCTATGGGAGAAAATGTAGATCCCCCATTGGATGGTTCGAGGTAGGTGAGTGAGAGTTGATTGGACCTGACTTAGTCCAGCAGACAGTGGAGAAAGTTAAGCTCATTTGGGAGAGGTTGCTAACATCCCAAGCCGACATAAGTCATACTCAGATGTGCGACGAAGGGACTTAGAGTTTTGTGTCGATGACTGGGTATTCTTAAAAGTCTCGCCTATGAAGGGAATTATGCGATTTCGCAAAAAGGGAAAGCTTAGTCCAAGATTCATTGGGCCATACCGGATCCTTCGGGTAGGAAGAGTGGCTTATGAGTTAGAATTCCCTTCGGAGATAAAATCTATTCGTTCAGTTTTCCATGTATCGATGCTACGAAATTGCATAGGACAACCCGTCTCGGGTTGTCCCAGTTGAGGATGTTCAGATCACAGGGGAGTTGTCCTACGAGGAAACTCCAGTTGCCATTTTAGATCAACAGGTCCGTAAATTGAGGACCAAAGAGGTGGCTTCGGTTAAAGTATTGTGGAGGAACAAGAATAGAGAAGAGGTGGCCTAGGAAGCTGAGGATGGCATGATGTCCAAATATCCTCACTTGTTTCATACTCTAGGGTGATGGCCTATCAGTTTATATTAGGGCATTAAGGTAAGCTACCAATCTGATTTTTTTTATATATATACTATTGCTTATTATTATTCTGGTTGTCGTTGTATATCTGCTCGCACTTTTATGGTGGAGCTATAGTGCTTAGCTATTTATGTCATCATGTGAGACGCCTAGGTTAGAAATTTTGCATTTCAGGTTCCTGGATAGTGACATTTACAAAGGATACACTGCCTAAATTTTGGCAACTCCTAAGGACTGAACCGCGTGACTCAGATTTTTCATTTGAGGATGAATGTTTTTAAGGGGGGAAGGATGCAACACCCTGACCTTTCAAAACGTCTAAAATTACTTATATCTCCATGGAAAGACAAGGAGGGTGGGTAATAAATTAAGAATGAACTGGTATGTCCTATTTTAAGTGTTCAAGTGTTGCATCTCAAACTTTGAAGTTAGGTAAGTGGCAAAATAAAAGTTGGCGGAAGTTATCGTAAGTTCCTTTTTAAAGATTTCTTTGAAATTTGGGTAAAATGTCTCGGAGGTTTTCTCCCAATCTATAAAGAATTTTGGGGCACACGACCTATCGAATCGAAGGTCTACGAGTCTAGTTTCTAACGCATCAAACCATTTGTTCATACAACTTCGGAATATAGAGATATTTGTGTTTTCGTGGGACTACACAAGTAGGCACGTGAGGTGGGGACACTAGGTCGGTGGAACTTTACATATATCTTCTTCTTCGAACCATTTCTTCATTTTTTTAGCTAAGAACCAGAAAAAATCGAGAAACTCATTTCTAGGATCAACTAAAGTATAGATTTTCTCGACCTAAGTCCTTGACGAAAGTTATTTTACGCGTTGGGCTCATCATCGTGGTATAATTTGTTTTATCGATTTCGTAGCATATCACACTTTAGTATTGGGACAGCAAGGGTTTGGATATATTTTATGGTTTTGAGGCGTATTACGAACTTAAGATCGAGGTAAGACCCTTTTTTCATCGACTCTAGATTTTTTAAGCAGCAAATAGCAATTTGCGATCGAAATACATATCTTTTATCGTATTGTCATGGTATCTTTTATTTTTGTGTGCTGAATATGGTCCTACCTTGTTGTAGTATCGAGGGAGTTATGAGTAAAAGTCGTTAGGCCATGTGATTCAGCGAAAAAGGTATGTTAAGGCTATTCTCTTCTTATGACATGTTTCCTTAAAGGTTAGGAGCAATGTAATTGAGTTGTTATCATTGTTATACTTGTAGCCATTATTGCTGATTGTTGGCTGCTCAAGTGGATATAATCCTCTCTTATCGAGATTCTTATTCAGTAGTAGCGCCCTTATGTTGGACACGACTTAGAGGCTATTTGTATAGGTTGCTTATGACTAAATTGCTCGCTTTTAGCTGTTGGATTGATATTGTTTCCTTTGGGCTATTGTGATTAGTTGCAAGAATGTGCTATATTCCTAGAAGGGCTATGTTTTTCCGACAGGGCTATCTTGACGCCTAAAAGGGCTATGAGTTGCCTACAGAGCTATATTGACGCCCAGAAGGGCTATGAGTTGCCTAAGGGGCCATATTATTGCCTAAGAGGGCTATGAGTTGCCTATGTGCTATATTGATGCCTAAGAGAGCTATGTGCTACCTACGAGGCTATACTATTGCCTAAAAGGCCTATCTGACTGCCTACGGGGCTAGGGGACTATCGACAGAGGTATATAGACTGATTGGCACCTTCTGGGCTTCTGGGGCCTGGGTAGGTGGTCTTGTGTGCTGTCTGTACCTATCGAGCTTATGGGGGCTTGGTTAGGTTGTTGTTTTAATATTTTTGATAATTTTCGATTTAGGAGCAGGTCAGTATGCTTATCTTATTCTTGATTTATTTACCGGATTACTCCAGTATGTTAGGATACCTGCTCATAGTCTATTGTCTTTCCTACTCTGTACATTATTTTGTACGGACGCCCCATTGCTTGGGGGCACTGCTTTCATGCATGCATTTCCCGACATACGACCCAGTAGTACTCCTCAGCAGCAGGATTAACTTCAATCCGGTTGGCTTTTCCCTTTCCTCCGGAGCTGCTAGAGTTGGGAGGTTTGTTAGCTTTTGTTATATATATTTTCATGGGTAGGTTGGGGCTCTGTCCCGCAAAACTTTACTACTCTTAGACGCTTGCAGACTAGTGTGTGGCATTTATAGCTATGTTATGGCCATGCTGGCCTAGTTTGTTGGTTTACTGAAGCTTGTTAGTTATGTGATGCATTGTCTTGATATACTTGCTTTCAGTTTCGGTATAGAGATCATGGTGGCCTCGACGGCCCAATCAGGACTTCTTTGCTAGTTGGCTATTTCTTTATATGAACTCTTGGGAGTAGCTGTTTCATTTATGGATCTGTTTACGGGGGCCTTACTGGCCGAGGGCTTAATTTTAAGCTGAGAATACTTGTTTGTTTTCTTAACTGCGTGTGGCTTCCATGTGATAGTAGCAAATGGTTCAGCAGGGTCAGCTCGAGCCTGAGTTTTGGCATTATGAGTCAGGTGCGCCTTTTGAATCTGGGGCGTGACAATATAAGCCATTTTATTACATTAGAACCAACACCTTGGGTAACCCTAAGCTATACTTGTACAATGTAAAAATAGCATCCCATACTACTATTCCTACTAACTACAACTTTGAGGCCACCTTAGATGAACTTACCATTGTTCATTTTTATATTTAATCAATACTCATACATAAGGAACACATACATTTCATAAGTCATGACAAGGAAAGTAACTCATAATACAATCGAAGTAAAGCATGCATCATTACATTAAGCCAACATTCTCATTAGCTTCATCATAAGCACATTCATTTCATTAGACATTAAGACATTGGAGAATCACCCCATAGCCCTCTCAAAGCCTACTCGTGTGATGCATGTATGACATCTCATACTACCACCCACATTTCATAGAACCTCTTTGAGAAACCATAGCCTGTATCTCACATGATGGGAATAAGCATTAACCGACATAAACCATGTGAGCTTAAATGGAATCCGATGTACTATCCCACATCGTAAGGGTTGGTCTACTTGCCTAAGGTAGAACCGATAACATTTTAGCTTAGGTGGATCCACTAGCTAATAACCTTCTGTGGTCAAATAGTTATAAGATAAGAAAGATGTTCATTAAAACCCGACCAAACGTGGGGAGAGATTCTATCTTACCATATCTACTCGGTGCTAAGCTTACATTCCCATAGAGTAGTTAATTTTCATTAACAATATTACACATGAGAGGAAAGACATTGGCCTATCGACCCAAGGTACATTATTGCACACATGAAAGGAATGTCATTCGCCTATTGATTCATGGTACATCATTAGGATAGCTCATTGAATCCTCTTGAAAGGAATGTCATTGGCCTATCGATTCAAGATTCATCATCACATTAATCCATTGACTCATTATGAAAGGAATGTCATTGGCCTATCGATTCAAGAGTCATCATTACGTTAGTTCATTGGCTCATTATAACATGAATGTCATTGGCCTATCGATTCAAGACAAAGCTTTAGGATACATAATTAGTCATTTATGAAGGAATGCCATTGGCCTGTCGATTCATGTTCATTAAGTCAAGATACATTAGTTACACAAGAAGAAGATGACTAAGCCTACCAATTCAAGGTACATCAATCAACATTACTTTCATTTATACAAGAAGAGGATGCCCTAAGCCTACCAATTCAAGATGTAAGATTACATTGAAGAAACCTTTCACATTCTATCGTCATCATTCATGAGTGCATAATTGAGAAAAACCTTTAAATAGTAACACAATTGCATTCTAGACATGATCACCTTACTTGCATTGAAATCACAAAGCATATACATATAACATCATGAGTGTACATCAATCCTTCATACTTTGCCCTTCAAGGCCATGAATCAAAATTCACCAACACACCTAGAATACTACAATTTAGGGATGAATAATGACATAATTCAATAAACTAAATCAATATAGACTTAATCTCTTCACATACTTCCATAATCAATCAATCACAATTCACATGTAGTATTTTGGGGGAATCGTGGGTTCATGAGGGGAATGTCATCATAACTCAACATTTATTACTCAATTAAATCATATTTCATCTTAAAAAAATCATTGAAAACGTTTTGAAGTTCAACCCATGACTTAGATTGAAACTCTAACTTTTGGGGGATTTTGGAAACTTTGAAATCATCTTTTGAAGGGGATCCTTGGATGGAAACTAACCAAGGATGAAGACTACCATACCTTGATTGAAGAAACTCCACGAAATTGAGTGAGAAAGATGAACTCTTGAGCTCCAAACCTTGACTTCGTCTTCTCCAATGGAGGTTTCTAGAGAGAATATTTGGAGAGGAGGTGGTTTCTATTTTTGGGTTTTGGGAATAATGAATTGTTAAAGATAGTTTAATAGTTTAAAAAGCCTTACATAACTCTAATTAATAAAAATAAACTGACCCCTAACTAATCTAACCACCCTAGGAATTTACCACTTTGCCCCAAACTTGGCCGAATTTGGGCAGATTTCAGTCCACCAATCCACGGACCGTGAGTGGGGTGACACCCTGTACTGCTCGTCCTTGTTTTGGTTCAGGAACTTGTAATCAGGAGGTCTTGACCTATGACCAAGCCCTACGAGGCATGGATGGACCTACGCCCACTAGGTCCCATCCGTAGGTCATGACCATTTTGACAGCTTTTTGGTTCTTAGGGAAGCCTTGGGGTTAGGCTTTAGGTCCTCCTCTAGGACCCTGGGTTGGTCCTTAGGGAGTCATACCTTGACGTTTAACCCTAGACCCCTCAAACTAAACTCGGGAACTCATAATTCAACATAACACTCTACAACACACTCATAAGGCTATAGTTTCACCTACTAGTTTTCCGAGTCGTAACATTATCTCCCGCTTGGGAACATTCAATCTCGTATGACACTTTAAACACTTTAGGAAAAAAAACTCAAGACTATCAGCCCATCATGCATGAAACATCATAAACAATGCACAAAACTAGGAGGAAGCATCAACTCCATTTCAAACATACTCTATTCAACATAAGAAAGTAGGTACTTCATCCACAAATTAAACTCATTGTGGATGAAAACATCAACAATGCTCATTTTATTGGAGGAGTTACCTTCTCCAACTCAAAACATACTCATCATAACATCATAAAGCATATTATGCAATTACTCTCAAAAACACATTTAAGCATGTTCAACAATTCACTAAGCATATAGACAACTCATACTGAATGCACATCAACATGAGGAACCTAAATCATAAAAACTCAATTTCTCATTTAAAGATGAATTCATCAAAAACATGCATAACATAAAGAGACCATGGAAACACATAAGTCACACATGACTCCACAACATAAAACAAGCTACAAGGAACTCTTGGTCTCAAGCTTGAATAGAAATAGAAGGAAGTGATAAGGATATCAGAACTCTTAACAACCTTGCCTTCTAAACATAAAATATCCCCCATGGGAGTAAACCAATACTAAGGATAACATGAAAATAACATAAGGACTTTAATAAAACATTCACAACCATAAGGAACTTATCAATATACTGGTGCCTTCATCCGGAAGAGCTCCATTGTCCTATCTAGACCGGAGTGCGTAGAAACAACCATGCTTTGGAGCATTAGGATCCGGGGCACTAAGATAATCTTTTTTGTCCTTTCTTTCTTTGGCCGTGAGTGTAGGGCAATTTTTCACATGGTGATCACTCTTTTCACAACCATAGCAACCATCCGTACTAGCTAGGCACTTCCCATGGTGTTTCTTTCCACAATTGGTTCAAATAGGTTTAGGAAATGGAGACCCACTACCTTTCTCTTGATTAACCCTAGGAGTGCTTTAAGAATCTTGGTTAGAAGCCCTCTTTTTGAACCTTGGTTGACCTTGATCATCGAACCTAGTTCTCTTTATCTCCCTATTCTTTTTCTTAATTTTGAACTCCTCAATTTGTTGAGCAAACACCATAAGCCTAGAGATATTCATGTCATCATAGAGCATTGCCGTACGTCACTCTTCCTCAACTAGGTCAGACACACCCGTCACATATCTACTCATCTCATCCCTCGGGCTTGACACCAAAGATGGAGCATACTTAGACAATAGGGTAAATTTCAAAGAATACTCTTGAATATTCATGTTACCTTGCCTAAGGTTGATAAACTCCTCCACCTTATCTTCCCTCTTCTCACGGGGAAAGAACCTATCAAGAAATGATTTTTTAAACACCTCCTAATCTATGGGACCCGCTCCTACCGGCCTAATCCTCTTCCATTAAGTAAACCAAACTTGGGCAACATCCTTCCATTGATAAGCGACTAGTTCCACTTTTTCTATAGAATTCACCCCCATAGCATTAAATACCTTATAAACCTCATTCACAAACTCTTGGGGATCCTTTCCCACCTTGGAACCAAGAAACACCAGAGGATTCATCCTCACAAAGTCCCTCAACCTAAAAGCCGTAATGCTCACATTGGGGTTCACATGTTTCTCAACACCCCTATTGGCTTGTGCCATCATAGTTTGGGCTTGAGTAGTTACGACTTGAGCCATCATTAGAAGAGCCGGCCTAACTTCCTAATTGATCATGGCCGAAGGATCAACCGGAACTTGATTGCCTTGAGGAACTTGGTTACCTTGAGGACCTTGGGGAGGAACTCCCTCATTCACATTCTCATCTTCCATCCTTCTTGCGTTTGCTCTTCTTGTATTCATATCCTTATATAGAGTTAAAACTCTAAGGCATGACTTTAAGAGTAATGAAAGAAGTGTAGTTTCATAATGTCTTATAGCCTTTCATTCATAAATGTGGTGCGCTTCACACTCATGTACAAAACTCTACTAGCCGTGGCTTGTGAGACATCAATCCTAAAAACCATCCCAACATCTTATGCTCTGATACCATGCTTGTCACGACTCGAGCCAACACCCCGGATGTGACACGGCGTACAAGACTCTGAAGAACCTCATACAAGCCTCCTCATAGCATTCATAACATAAGACATAGGAAATAATGCAGAATTTAAAACTCTTTTTGGATCCATACAATTGAAAAGTTTGTTTAAACAACAAAAGTATAGTTGTCTCACATGGCCATATAATATATTTGAATCAAAGCTAGGGTCACGACCCTTACAATAGAAAGTCTAATAAGTGTCTAGTACAGTTAAGAAAAGAAATGACAATAAATCACTTGTCCTCGGATCCATGAGGACATACCACAAACTTGATGAATAGTCAACTCAAGCTTGAACTAGAAGAAATCAACTCAATTTCCAAAACCTACACTTTGTAGAAAAATGGAAGAAGTATGGGTTAGCATACAAAATGTACTAAATATGATAACCATGCAAAAACCATGCTATATGCCAATTTGAGAAAACATCATGAACTTTAATATAAAAGGCATATGATACAAACATAATCAACATATAAGCCATTTCATCACATTAGAACCATCACCTTGGGTAACCCTAAGCTATACTTGTGCAATGTAAAAATAGCATCCCATACTACTATTCCTACTAAGTACCTCTTTGAGGCCACCTTAGATGAACTTACCATTCTCCATACTTATCTTTAATCAATAATCATACATACGGAACACATACATTTCATAAGTCATGACAAGGAAAGTAACTCATAATACAATCCAAGTAAAGTATGCATCATTACATTAAGCATTTAAGTCAAAATTCTCATTAGCTTCATTATAAGCATTAACCGACATAGACCATGTGAGCTTAACATGGAATCCGATGTACTATCCCACATCCTAAGGGTTGGTCTACTTGCCTAAGGTAGAAACGGTAACATTTTAGCTTAGGTGGATCCACTAGCTAATAACCTATGTTGGCACATAGTTATGGGATAAGAAAGATGTTCATTGAAACCTGACCTAACGTGGGAGAGCTTCCATCTTACCATATCCACTTGGTGGTAAGCTTAGATTCCCATAGAGTAGTTCATTTTCCTTAACATTATTACACTTAAGAGGAATGCCATTGGTCTATCAACCCAAGGTACATTATTCCACACACGAAAGGAATGCCATTGGCCTATCGATTCATGGTACATAATTAGGATAGTTCATTGAATCCTCATGAAAGGAATGTCATTGGCCTATCGATTCAAGATTCATCATAACATTAGTTTATTGACTCATTATGAAAGGAATACCATTGGCCTATCGATTCAAGAGTCATCATTACATTAGTTTATTGGCTCATTATGAAAGGAATTCCATTGGCCTATCGATTCAAGACAAAGCCTTAGGATACTTCATTAGTCACTTATGAAAGGAATGCCATTGGACTATCGATTCATGTTCATTAAGTACAGATACATTAGTTACACAAGAAGAGGATGTCGAAACCTACCAATTCAAGGTACATCAATCAACATTACTTTCATTTATACAAGAAGAGGATGCCCTAAGCCAACCAATTCAACATGTAACATTACATTGAAGAAACCTTTCAAATTCTATCATCATCATTCATGAGTGCATAATTAAGAATAACCTTTCAATAATAAAACAATTGCATTCTAGACATGATCACATTACTTGCATTGAAATCACAAAGCATATACATAGCATCATGATTATACATCAATCCTTCATACTTTGCCCTTCAAGGCTATGAATCACAATTCACCAACACACCTAGAATACTACAATTTAGGCATGAATAATGACATAATTCAATAAACTAAATTAATATAGACTTAATCTCTTCACATGCTTCCATAATCAATCAATCCCAAATCACAATTCACAATTTAGTATTTTGGGGGGATCATGGATTCATGAGGGGAATTTCATCATAAATCAACATTAATTCCTCAATTCAATAATAATTCATCTTAAAATAATCATTGAAAATGTTTTGAAGTTGAACCCATGACTTAGATTGAAACCCTAACTTTTTGGGGATTTTGGAATCTTTGTAATCATCTTTTGAAGGGGATCCTTGGATGGAAATTAACCAAGGACGAAGAATATCATACCTTGATTGAAGAAACTCCACGAAATTGAGTGAGAAAGATGAACTCTTGAGCTTCAAACCTTGACTTCTTCTTCTCCAATGGAGCTTTCTAGAGAGAATATTTGGAGAAGAGGTGGTTTCTATTTTTGGGTTTTGGGAATAATGAATTGTAAAAGGTAGTTTAATAGTTTAACAAGCCTTACAAAACTCTAATTAATAAAAATAAACCGACCCCTAACTAATCTAATCACCCTAGGAATTTTCTACTTTACCCCAACTTGGCCGAATTTGGGCAGATTTCAATGGTTACCTACGCCCACCAACCCACGAACCGTGAGTGGGGTGACGCCACATACTGTTATTCCGTGTTATTGTTCAGGAACTTTTCATCAGGAGTTCTTGACCTACGACTAAGCCCTATGGGGCGTGGATGGACCAACACCCAGTAGGTCCCATCCGTAGGTCATGGCCATTTTGACAGCTTTTTGGTTCTTAGGGCAGCCTAGGGGTTAGGCTTCAAGATCCTCCTCAAGGACCCTTGGTTGGTCCTTGGGGAGTCGCACCTTGACTTTTAACCCTTAGACCCCTCAACCTAAGTTCAGGAACTCATTTTAGAACATAAAACTCAATAGCAAACTGAACAACACACTCGTAAGGCTCTAGTTTCACCTACTAGTTTTCCGAGTCGTAACAAATTTCCTCTTGCAACATCAACAAAAAACTCATCTCTCATCAAGAGCACTACCCAAGATATTGATATTGAACCAAATTAATCCTTGAATAAGAATAATGACCTCACTAGCAACAACAATCATTTCAAAATTTATGGATAGGGTAATCGATAGAGAGACAAAATGAAACCAAAAACAACCAAATAATTAAACCAAAACATCAAAATCTCAACTTCTAACTGAATAACAAAATACAATATTAGAAAAGGGAATATAGGCATTGGTGGGCTCACCCCACAAAAATAAGTAGTTGTGTCCTTAATGCTATAAAAATGTAAGTGTTAGAGAAAAGAATAAATCCCCCCTCCCCGACATTTTATGCCTGTGAAGAACTCTGATCATGTGACTCGGAGGCAATAGAACCATCTTAGGGATCAGTACCCGGATCATGTAAAGGGGGAGGCAATAATGTAGCATTAATCAGGGGATTAGTGCCCGACACATCAAGAGGAGGAATAGTAGAATCTGACAAACAGACTCTACTAGTGCCAATCTTGGAGGTCTCTAGACGAGATATCTCCAAAGTCATGTGACCAATCGACTCCTCTAAACCCTTAAGCTAGGGTTGGAAATAGGGTAGGTTAGGGCGGTGCAAGCCTTGACTCGTAATATTTTAACCTGCCCTACCCTGCCCCATTTTAGAATTTTTCAACATTTAGCCCTGCACTCCCTTACCCCACTAAGCCCTGCCCTGATCTACCCCATTTAAGTGTTAATTTATTTTTCCTATTTTTTTATGTTCTATTTAATTTTAAAATGTAACATCAGTCCAGATATTTCTTACTTACAGTGCATATGATAAATATTCCTTTGGATTTTGATTGCACGTAGTTACACAAAGTGATAAATTAGTTAAATTTAAGTAATAAGCCATACAGTGTTCCCTACATTTGCTAATAATTCCTTTGGATTTTGATTGCACGTACTTACACATGAACCTCTCATGAACCCACACCTGCCGTGCCCTATTAATTTTTTAAAAATATTAGCTATCACTTACCCTGCCCTGCCCTGCCCTGCCTTGCCCTGCCCTGCCTTGTTAAACGTTTGCCATGCACTGCCCCACCCTTGAACTGCCCCACCCTTGAACTGCCCCATTGCCATCCCTACCTGAAGCTCCAGTAAGTCCTACACACTAACATGCTCATTGTCCCCTCTGAACTCCTCCTTATCAGTCTCAGTTGTTGAACCAGCATCAGCCTCATCCTCAACCTTCTCATGCTCATTACCCAATGACTGCTCACCTAACCCAGAAGGTCTATCAGCTCTTGACTCAGTCAGAGGCGCATTTGCAGGCATTTTGGGCAATAGAACCTCACCCCATAACATCAAAATATAAATGGACCTCACCTGGTCCATATCATCCCTAAGAGTAGCATTGTCACTGATTGAATAACGCTATCAAAGACACTTAATCTAGTTGTAAGAGTCAACGATCGATAGTCATCATATAACCCAACTAATTGAGTTAGGGTCGAATCCCACAGGGAGTGGTACGTGCTTGAGAATCAAGAGCAAAGTTCAAATATGTTCTAGTCAATCATAGGTAAAGACAATTACGAATAAAAGCATACTTCAAATTTAACAGTGACACAAGTGTCAAATAACAGGGGAGGTTGATTGCAATTATCAACTATGACAGCAAACAAATAACACAAATTAACACGTAATGAGATGGGTTCTTGGGATGTGATTGGATTATAAGATAATGCAGATATGTGGGTGATTGTAACTATTAGTAAATAGTTGTAAATCAGTGAATAAGCTAGAATTTAGTTGGGATAAACTTTCTCTCGAACAATTTACCCCGAACCAAGTTGGTTTCTGTCAAACACCAACAAGCAGCAATTAAGAACATCCTACGCTTTAGTCCATTCACTCTCTCGAGTTGAATGTGTGGAAAAGGGTTTAGGATTCACTCTCTCGAGATGAACCCATGACAACCCAATACCCACAGACCATCAAATCAGTAATCTTGGTTTTAAAACCTCTCTCTCGAGCAAACCAAAAGCATGAAGGTAGAGTTGCATTTGCAACTACAACCCTTTAAATTGAACCACAATTACTGATTGAAATCACTTTTAAACAACAATTACATTAACAATTAACAATACCTATAAGTTAAATCAACTCATAATCACACAATCACACCCCAAGAATTGGGGTTTTAGCTAGACATCATAAAAAGATCAAAATCGTTAGCAAATTGTGTTTCCATCAATTGTGTAAGATTAATTTCGTCTTTACAAAGGTCAAGGTTGAAGAATCTCAAAGACCCACTTCCAATTTCTCAAAAATGGAAAACTTCAATTCTTCAAAGCTAAGGAAAATATTTTCTCAATACTCTCAGTTCAAACTCAAAAATTACTTTAATGAATGTTCAGAATAAAATTTGATACTAAACATAATGTTTGAAAATGTATTTTGTAGTTGCCAAAAACATGCTGCGAAGGGCCATTCGGCGCAATAAGTCAGGATCGCCGATCAACTCTTGATCTGCCTTGTGGTCAGTTTCATCGCCTTTTTCCTTTGGCCTTCAACATCTTCAAGTTCTGTAACTTTTGGCGATCCAATTACTGCATCACAGAACCATTCGGTGACTCGCCGACTGCTCTTTTCTCTCGCCGACTTGATTTTCTCTTTCAGGGCTTGGTACATTGGAACTTTAGGTGAGATACTAGCCACTCGGCGACTCGCCCAATGGATTACCCGATCAACATGCCTTCTTTTCTTCATTCTTTCAGCTACCTTGTTCCTTTTTGCCCATTAGTGTCAATGCTTTGTTCCTCAATCTAAATACTTGGAAAACAAGGATTTTACATTAGTTATTGGCACAAAATAAGCATTTGACGACACTAAATATATCCAAATAAAGCCCTAGATGAGTCCAAATCATGGACTCATCAACACCACCAACTTAAACTTTTGCTTGTCCTCAAGTAAAACTCAAGTTCAGCAAATCAAAAGGGATGTCTCAAACAGTGCTACACAAGACTCAATCATGAATGCACACAAAAAGACTCAACCTACTCATGCAATGATCAATTGTGCAGTTAAAGATTCAAGTTGTGACTCACCATTATCAAAGAATCTCAAGTTCACAATACTTGCTTCAAATGCAAGTTCAAGCTCAACAAAGGTACTCAAATGCCCTCACATAAAGAATGATTCCATATTCACACATAATAGTTCAACAAGCTATAGCTCTGGAATCAAAAATCAACACTCATACTCTCAAAATTGAACACAATGCATGACTCCACCCATAGGTTTGCCCTTATTTTCCAATCAACAATTATTTCAGCTCACTCAAGATCAAAAAGGTCTTTTCAAAGCTTGTAATGGGGCTTAGTGCAAAGGTATGGTCATTTAGGCACATTGGTCGTAATCCTCATGAGATGTGGTGTGAACAACACTTTCTTCCCATCTTTTTCTAATTCTCATTCATGCTCAAAAGTCACCCCATTATTCATTTTCCATGGATTGTTGGACACACCATTTCTTTTTGCATTTTCACAACTCTATTCCACAACTTTTTCATTCTTTTCTTCTTTTTCTATCTTTTTTGTATGGAGGGGTTCCATCTTTCTCAAGAGCATGGGTCACGGGGACTTCTTTGCATTTTTTTATTCACCATCTCTTTTCACCATACCCCCAACTAAGGATTTTGGCTTAAGTTGGCTTTTCAAACAAACCACAAGTCATGAGGATAATAGATTAAGAAACGTCACAATTTCATCAAGTTTCTTCCAAGAAGAGGGTAAGGCTCAAAAGGTGTTCAAGAGAAGTTCACACACTCACAAGGTAGGCCACAAAAATAGGTATAATGTCAAATGGTTTCACACTCTTCAAATTTACCTACGATCATTTCAAGTGATTGCATCACTTAGTCAATCGGACCAACGGGGTAAATTCTAGGTGTCATTACACATGGTTCACGGTAAGCTCATCTCACAAGGCATTGACACCAATGTCACATAAGACTCCACACTTTCACTAGTGTGCAATGTTCATCACAAGAGACTCAATTTGAAAATTAGCTAGTCACAACGAGATGGAAAAAGTTCACATATTGCCTATGCAACTTCATTTGGCCTAATCGTAGACGCACATTCATTTTTGTTTGATTATGAGTGATGAGTCCATAAATTGGACTCATATAGGGTTGTATTTTTATAGAAATTGTGTCCTCAAATGCTTATTTTATCTCAATATCGGATGAAAACCCTTGAGTTTCAGGTATTTGAAGTTTGAAGGAAAGCATGGACACTACATCGCCAAAAGGAACGAAAAGGCTGATAAGAACGAAGAAATGAAGGCCTGAGGATCGCCGAGTCCACTTGGTGAGTCGCCGAAGGGTCTTACTTCGCCTTTTGTTCCAGTGTGCTGAGCCCTGAAGGAAAGGATCAATATTTTCAATTTAGACCTTCACAAACTCGCACCCATTTAGTATTTTCAATATTTCTTGCGCTTTTACTCTATTTGAGTCATTGATTGGTGCTCAGAGTTGGATTACATTGCCGCATAGCATTTCAAAAGTATTTTAATCGGCATCTAAGGTTTGTTTTCCTAACCCCAGATTTATTTTTAGCAATTTTGTACTCATTTACAATGATCTTATCTTAGTAATGTGTGCTAGGCCTCTCTGATCTTAATTATGTGAATATTGCCCGTAGTGTTTATATTATTAAAATCCCGTATTTTTTTTGTGCCTTAAAATTGGTTAAGTCTTATGGGGTTGTGCTTGCATGTTGTTCAGTCTAGCACAGAGAAGTCTGAGTATCCCGAAGATATGGTAAAGACCAATATTGTCATGCTACCCCAAAAAAGAGCACGGGATATCACAATAAATGAAGGGGGGGCAAATCCTCCCTAGAAGGGAAGACAAGAACCTCCACCTGGAAATAAATGCAAGGGTAAGAGGCCTATTTCTGATAGGGAGACTACTCCCCGAGGCCCCTATATTCCTTCATGGGCCCGAGGATTTTATGCAGTTGTGCAAGCCTTTTTGGTGGATACACCCTTGGCAGCTCCTAGTGGGTCTGGTACTACTGTTTCTTCTGAGGTGACTCCGGGTACTAAGACCCAAGTCAAGACCGATACACTGGGCACTAATGCTCAGACAGATGGAGTGACTTCTTAAACAGGATTCCCTCTTTACCTCCCTCTCTGTCTTTATTTATTTTCACTTTTGGATATTTTTATTTGCATTTGAGGACAAATGTTTTTTATTTGTGGTGGGGTGAGGCCTACCTTTGTGTGTTGTTTGTGAATTCTGTTTTGTTTATTTATTTGGGCTTTGTGCTAAATTTGTGTTATACTGCTTTTTGTGGAAGGTTTGAGCTTGTGGCTCCTTTTATTTAAATTGCAAAATGATTTTGACCTCTTCCGAAAATTTTTGAATTTTTCACACATTTTCGCTACCCTTTATATGCTATTGAATGTGGTTGTTCCTTGGCAAATTTGAGTCTCAGTTTCGATCAATACAGATGACTTGAATAGTGCTTACAATTGAAAGAACATGAATGTGCGGCTACGATGAGGCCAAATGAAGTTGCATAGACAATATGTGAACTCTTTACATCTCGTTGTGATTAGCCATTTATCAAATCGATTCTCTTGTGATGACCGTTGCACACTAGCAAAAGTGTGGAGTCTTGTTTGACTGAAATGTCGATGCCTTGTGTGATAAGCTCACCTGGAACCATGCATGACAACACCTAGAATTTGTCCTGTTGGTCCAGTTGACTAAGTAAGACTTTCTTTTGATATGATCTTAGGCAACTTCGAAGAGTGTGAACCAATTTGGCATATACCTCTTTTGTGACCTACCTTGTGACCGTGTGATTCTCTCTTGAACATCCTTTGAGTCTTACCTTTCTTTGGAAGAAACTTGATGAAAACTAGACCTTTCTTAATCCATTACCTATAATCCTCTTGAATTGTGGTTAATTGAATAGCCAACTTAGGCCAAAATCCTAAGTTGGGGGTGTGGTGAAAAGAAAAGGGAAAGTCAAGAAGTGTAAGGAAAGTCTCATTTAACCCATGGTGTTGATAAAAATGGAATCCCTCCATACATAAAAAAATGAGAAAGAGTAAAAGAAAAGAAAGTTGTGGAATAAAGTACCAAAGAAATAGGGTTCCGAACAATCCATGGGAAGCGAATAATAGGATGACCTATCATGCACTAATGAAAATGATTAAGGAAAAAGAAATGAAGTATTGAGAGCACCACATTTCATGAGGATAAAAGTTACTGAGCCTAAATGATCATACATTTTCACTCAACCCTGTTACAAGTCGTGTTAAGACTTTTGTGATCTTGAGTAAGTTGAAACAAATGTTGATTGGCAAATATGGGCAAACCTATGGGTGAAGGCATGCATTGTGTTGATCTATGTGAGTGTGAGTGTTGTATCTGATTCCTGAACTTTAAATTGATTATAACTTTTCGTGTAAAAATGAATCATCATTTGTGCGAGGGAATTCGAAGGCTTTTGTAGAGCTTGAACTTGTATTTGAAGCAAGTATTGTGAGCTTGAGAATCTTTGGTAATGGTGTGACACAATTTGAATCTTTAAGTACACAATTGATCCTTGCATAAGTAAATTGAGTCTTGTTATGTACATTCATAATTGAGTCCTGTGTAGCACTGTTTGAGACATCCTTGTTGAACTGCTAAACTTGAGTTTTACTTGAGGACAAGCAAAAGTTTAAGTTTGGGGTGTTGATGAGTCCACAAATTGGACTCATTTAGAGCTATATGTTAATAGAACTTGTGTCCTCAAATTCTTATTTTATCTCAATATCTGATGAAAACCCTTAAGTTTCAGGTATTTGAAGTTTGAAGGAAAGCATGGACACTACGTCGCCAAAAGGAACGAAAAGGCTGATAAGAACGAAGAAATGAAGGCCTGAGGATCGCCGAGTCCACTTGGTGAGTCGCCGAAGGGTCTTACTTCGCCTTTTGTTCCAGTGTGCTGAGCCCTGAAGGAAAGGATCAAGTCGACAAAAAAAAGGAGCAGTCGGCGCATCACCGATAAGTTCCGCAAAGCAGTACCATGTCGCCCAATGACCCAGAGAGCACGGCGATGCTAAAGGCCGGTGCAAGACGGCGGTGAAGTACACCCAAAAGCGAATCGCTGAGTTGATCGGCAATTCCAACTAACGACGCCGAACGATCTGCTGCAGCACAAATCTAGTTAGAGTTGTAGTTTAAAGAGTCGAAGAATTATTATAATTTTCATATAGAATAGTACTTTTTGATATTTTTGCTTCAAGATTGAGAGGGTTTTGAAGACTTGAAGATCCAAAGGGTTTCATCTTCAAGATTTGGGTTTGGGACTCTTGGATTCTTTACTTTTGGCCTGTATCAAGACATAAATCTTCATACCCAGTTGAATGCAAGCTTAATTTGGTATAAATTTCTATCTCTTATACATGTGTGGCTAAAAACCCCAACTCTTGGGGTGTGATTTTGCGAATATGGGTTAAGATAATTGTTGGGTCTTGCTTGCTGATAGTTTAATCGTAGTTTAATTGTGATTTTGTTTAGTAGTTATGGATGAAATTAATGAATTTGTAGTTTCAAATACAAGTTTATTTATGTGTTTTCGTCTTGCACGAGAGAGAGGTCATAAAACTAAGACTACTAAATTGATGGCCAGTGCGAGTGGGTCGACATGAGGTTCAGCTCGAAAGAGTGAACCCTAGTCCCATGTCCACACACTCATCTCGAGAGAGTGAGTGGGTTAAGGCATTGGTCAGCCTTCATGAGGCAAGTGGGTGTTCGAAAGGAACGCATTTGAAATGGGGTAAGTTGCTCGAGAGAGAGCTTATCCCCCTTAAAGTCTAACCTAGTCACAATTATTCTATGAATCTTCTATCGAAAGCATGTTCCCAATAATATAGCTTAACCCGCATTCTCGTCACATCCCAAGGATCCCCTCTCATTATTTAGAAACCCTCGTTTATTTTGTTGTTTTTACTTAATAGTGACAAAACCACCCATTGTTAATTGACACTCTTGTGTCCCCCTTTAATTTACAATATTTTTAATCGTTAATGTCTTTAGGTACGGCTAGTTAGAACTAAGTTTTATTTTTCTATTAATTCTCAAAACCACTATCTTGGGAACTATCCCAACCCTTGGTTGGGTTACTAAACTATTGTACGATCGTAGACACTTGCATCGGAAGTTGTGTCTTGATTACGCAAACATCAATGAGCACTATTCAAGTCATCGGTATTGATCAAGACCGATACTAAAATTTGCAAGAGAACAACCACATTCAAACACAAATAAGAGGTGGCACAAAAGTTTTCGGGAGGGTCAAAAGTCATTTACATTTACAAGGAGCTACAAGCTCAATCACCCACAAAATGCAGTGCTAAACACAATTTTTAGCTCAAAAACCCAATATATACAGAAAAACCCTCACACAACGCGGGCCTCACCTCACCACAAACAAAATTTATTTGTCCTCAAATGCAAACAATAAAATATCCAAAAGTCAAATAAACAAGACAGAGAGGGAGGTAAAGAGGAATCCTGTCTAAGCAGTCGCTTCATCTGTCTGGGCATCAGGGCCCGGTGTAGTGCTCTGAACTTGGCCATCAGTGCCCAGAGTCACATCAACAGTGCCACCAGCTCCACTAGGGTTAGCCAGGGGTGTATCTTCCAATGAAGCCTGCACATCCGCATCTACCATGGCTTCCTCAGTCTCAGTAAGGCCCTCGTAAGAGGCCTCCTCAGCAACCACAAACATCTTCTCATCCGTCTCAGCCTCGGACTCAGGATCAGCTACCTCCTCAACTCTAACATCATCTCCGGTAGTAGCTGGAGGAATATCTGGATCGACTGGCACATATGGGATCTCCACCATCTTGAAAATCATGGACATGTCGGTGGACTTCAGCTGGTCCACATCTCTCCTCAGTGCAGCAATGGCAGCCTTTAGAGTCGTCACCTCCGCAGTTGCCCCATGGCCACGCTCACACACTGTTATCCTAGCCATGAGGGCATCAATGGTAGTGCTCAATGGTGTCACAACATTAGTAAGGGTTGTCTGAATCATGCCCGGGATGGAGGCCTCAAATCTGGTAGCACGGCGATCGACAAAATGGGCAAGCTGCCCTATCTGGAGTAATGTAGCCTGAGTGAGCAGGGGCGAGGTAACAACAACAACAGCAGCTCTGGGAGGCAATGTAGCAGTAGAGTAACTAGGGGTGTCAGAAGGAACAACACTAGAAGTACCTAAAGGCCCGGAGACCGGAGTAGGCAAAGATGCCTCTGCAGGTATAGAATTGACATCCACCTCCGGAGATGTATCTACAGGAGCTGCTCCCCTCCTGTCAGCCTCCTTTCAAGTGTATTCGGCCTCTATACGCCTGACATCTTAGAGGAGAAAGAATTAACTTCAATATCTCTAGTTGCATCCCAGGGGACTCCAGCCCGCCGGCACAACTCTGTGATCACCACCAAGAATGGAAGTGAGGTCTGCCTCTGTTTGGCCCTCATAGCCATCTCTTGCTCAATAATAAGTCCCATGTCAATACTATTTTTGGACATTATCATCCCAAGGCAAGTAGAATTAGGGTGGTGGAGGATGGACTCGTTCTAGGATGGCATGATAGTGCTGCTGATAAAGCCAAATAAAAAACGAGATGCGATACTCATGTCCTTCTTCTCAGTGAGAACCCCTGCCTCGATCCACCTTGGGGTGATATCGGAAATCAACAGTGCGAACCAGCCCTTTAAGTCATATAGGAGATGACTAATAGGCAAACCCTCATACACCCGTGTAGTACCTAGAGTTGTCAAGTACATTATTAATGTGGTTGCTACTGCACCCAACTTCCTTACCCCGAACCATGACCGACCTCACCGGTCTGAACTCATTGGCCTTCTTCTTTCTTTTAGGAAGTAGGTCACCATATGTAGAGTAAAACTCCCGGACCCATGTAGGGATGTATGGACCCTGAGGCCTGGTAAACTACCCAAAACGATGTGACTGGAATGTCTCCATCTCCTCCAAAATAGTCCGCAACCCATCTGCTTTCAATCTATTAATGAGTCAGGGAGGAGGAACCACAGGATGCACTGGAGCTACAGGGGGTGCCGAAGCTGGCACTGTTGCCGCTGCAAGGGTGGCTGCTGGAGCTCTAAAGGGGGCAGGGTGAGACCTAGCATGGAGCTCTTTCCTCTAAAACTGTAGTGGCTGGTCATTCTCCGGCTCAGATAGTGTATCCTGAGAGACAATGTGCTCCGGGACCTCAGATACGAGTCTCTTAACCTTGCATTTACCTTCCCTTGAAGGCTCTGTTCTCCCCTTTTTAGGAGGGTTGGCTCCTGCTTCATTTATAACCACGCCATGTGCTCAGTTACGGGATGGCATATCAATGTTGGTTCTTTCCATATCTGCAAAACATCAGAAAAAGTTAGAAACAATTCAAGCAAAAGCACAGAAGAAAACAGTTTGCAGACAGACTCGTCGAATCACTTTAGTGAGCCAGATCGGGCTCGCCGAAAGGATTGGCTCAAAAATCTAAGAAAATTGTGGCCTGTAGGTGATGGGAAAGGCCTTTTGGCGAATTACTGACATCATTCGGCGAGTATGGCTTAGCCCGCCGAAATTTATACTGCAATTAAGGGTAGGGGGCAGACAAAGGGTGATCAAGAAGAACCTTCGGCGAGTCACATAGTGCACTCGGTGAACTCAAGCTTCTAGTCGAATATTATAGAACCTTTTTCAAGTTTAGCATGAAATTAAAGGCGATAAAGGGAATTCGGTGAATCGCTGAGTGGTTCGGCAAGCTCGACCCAGCTCGCCAAACGACCCAACGTGCTTACTTTCAACCAAACTTCCCAAATTCAACCCCGCATCCCCTGAAAACAAAATCAAAGCATGCACTTCCAAAATTAAACTAAGACACATTACACTCATGCCCCCGGGATACTCAGACTTCTTTCGGTTTGGCCAAATTTGGCCATTTGAAGACTTTTACCCTTAAGAATGAGGTCAACCTCTTCATCAGTGGGAAAAATACATCATTTGGCATAAATGCGGGCTACTTAGACTTCACGCGACTAGACCCAACAACATGCAAGCACAACCCCATGATTTTAACCAATTTTAAGGTGCAAAATCTCGGGAATTCAACATTACAGGCAATACGGGTAAATTATTCAAATTTACAAAGGCACATAAACACAATTATGCAGAAACAGGCCCAACACATATTACTAAGATAAGATCATTGCAAATGAGTACAAATTTATAAAAATGATTTCTGGGTTCGGAAAACCAACCTTAGATACCGAATAATCAAGATTTGAAATGCTAGTCGGCAAAGAAATCCAACTTCGAGCACACAATCAACGACTCAAATACAGTAAAAATGCAAAAATATAGAATACTAAAGTGCGGGTGTGACTTTGGGAAGTTCAAAAGTGAGGGAAAGTGAAAGAGTTTGGAAGTTTAAACCTTTGGCCTTTAAAAATCATCCAATTCTCGCCAATTTGACGACATTAGTTTTTCTCGCCGACCCACTCGGTGACACGCCGAGTTGGCACTTACCTCGCCTAGTTTTACAGGACCTCCAGTTAATGTGGGGGTCCAAACTGCAGACTAAGTCGTGATCACCGACCTGGTCGGCGATTTGCCAAGTTGCTTCTCGGCTTGCCGAGTTTTACAGACTCCAATTTAAAATTGTCTTGAGTCCAACGGCGGTCCAAGTCGGGTTGCCTCCCAAGCAGCGCCTTAGTTAGCGTTGCGGTACGACGCAAGTTCACACTCAAACCTCATTCTTGGGGTTGACCATAGTATCACTAGGCAACCCATCTTGCTGTCTTGGGTTTAAATAAGACGAGATATGACCTATTTGGGTCTCCAACTGTTTGATTGAAACAGAATAGGAGGTAACAGTCTGGCTAAGGGTGGACACATCTTCTTTCATTTCTTTCAAAATCTTGTCTGACCCCTCAACTTTGTTGAGAATACGAGAAAGCATATCCTCAGACCGGCCACCTTCCGAATCCTTTGGCTTTTGACGCTCGTGGGGAGGCGCATACTTATCCTTCTCCACATCTTTCCAATTAGGACTTCGATCCCTCCATTCTCGGTTACGATCCTTCCAACCTTCATCCTTGTTCCAACCTTGGTTACCACCCTGCCTCCGGTAGTTTGAAGGATAACCACCACCTTTGTTGGCTAGGAAATTTACCTCTTCGTTGTACAAAGCCTCAAACTTGGCCTCGTCAGCATTAACAGACCCAACACCCATGACATTGACACTTCGAGCACCAGCTCCTAGACATTTTTGGACAAAATGTCAAGTTGTGTCATGAGCTTGGCCATGTTATGTTCCCTCTCTTGGTCTTTATCCATCTGCTCCTTGGTGAATTTAAACGTGAGAGGGGAGACCTGATATTCACGTGTATACCAAGCCCGATTGATTGCAGTCATGCCATCTAAGAGCTGAGCTGCTATCACATATGGTTGCTACATCTAACCTTCTGGAGTAAGCTGGTCAATAACACCCTTATTTACCGAATCAAGACTTCGGTTAAAATACTGCAGCAACATGTTGCCAGGCAAGCCATGAGTTCGGCATTGGAGCACCAACTTCTTGAATCGCAGCCAAGTTTCATGAATTGGCTCAACCTCTAGATGCTTGAAGCTCTAAATGATGTCCCAAAGAGTCATCATCTACGAAGGAGGGAAAAATTGCACTTGAAATGCGGTGACCAACTCTTCCCACGAAGTGATTAATTCACGTGGAAATTCAGCCAGCCACTTGCATGCTTCTCCCATCAAACAGAACGGGAACAACCTCAACCGGACCGACTCTTGGGATATGTTCTTAAAGGAGAATGGTCCGCAAACATCCATGAAGTTTCTAATATGCTCATGGGGATCCTTATGAGCCAAACAACCGAACAGCCCCTTCAAATGCAAGAGCTGCAGCATAGTACTTGTGATGTGGAACACCACATTCCGTTCGGCCGGAGGCAAGCAAATGGCACCAATACCACCCATAAGATGGGGGTCATTAGCATTAGGCTCGTTGACATCGTTGAGGTTTCCGATGTCATCTTGTTGCTTGGCAACCATTGCTTCCGTTCACACTAAGACTTCATATTTCAAAACACAAACAAGCAAAACAAAATTAAAATTAAGTAAGTTCAACTATGACTAACAAGAAAAAAATTCGACTTAACTAAAAATTCTCAACCAACACCACTCCCTGGCAGCGGCACCATTTTGACTGAATAATGCTATCAAAGACACTTAATCCAGTTCTAAGAGTCAACAATCATTAGTCAGCATATAACCCAACTAAATGAGTTATAGGTCGAATCCCACAGGGAGTGGTACATGTTTGAGACTCAAGAGCAAAGTTCGAATATGTTTTAGTCAATCATAGGTAAAGACACTTACGAATAAAAGCATACTTCAAATTTAAGAGTGACACAAGTGTCAAATAACAGGGGGCGGGAGTTTGATTGCAATTATCAACTACGACATCAGCAAATAACACAAATTAACAAGTAATGAGACGGGTTCTTGGGATGTTACTGGATTATAGGATAATATAGATACGTGGGTGATTGTAACTATTCGTAAATAGCTGTAAATCAGTGAATAAGCTAGACTTTAGTGTGGATAAACTTTCTCTCGAACAATTTACCCCGAATCAAGTTGGTTTCTCTCGAACACCAACAAGCAGCAATTAAGAACAACCTACGCTTTAGTCCATTCACTCTCTCAAGCTGAATGTGTGGGAAAGGGTTTAGGATTCACTCTCTTGAGCTGAACCCATGACAACCTAATACCCACAGACCATCAAATCAGTAATCTTGGTTTTAAAACCTCTCTCTCGAACAAGCCAAAAAAGGAAGGTAGAGTTGCATTTGCAACTACAATCCTTTCAATTGAACCACAATTACTGATTGAAATCACTTTTAAACAACAATTACATTAACAATTAACAAAACCCACAAGCTAAATCAACCCATAATCACACCTTAAGAATTGAGGTTTTAGCTAGACATCATAAAAAGATAAAAATTGTTACCAAATTGTGTTTTCATCAACCAGGTAAGATTAATTTTTTCTTTACAAAGGTCAAGGTTGAAGACTCTCAAAGACCCACTTCCAATTTCTCAAAAATGGAAAACTTCAATTCTTCAAAGCTAAGGAAAATATTGTCTCAATACTCTCAGTTCAAACTCAAAAATTACTCTAATGAATGTTCAGAATAAAATTTGATACTAAACATAATGTTTGAAAATGTATTTATAGTCGCCAAAAATAAGTTGCGAAGGGCCATTCAGCGCAATAAGTCGTTATCGATGATCAACTCGGCGATCCGCCTTTTGGTCAGTTTCATTACCTTTTTGCTATGGCCTTCAGCATCTTCAAGTTCTGTAACTTTGGGTGATCCAATCACTGGATCGCAGAACCGTTCGGTGACACGAAGACTTGATTTTCTCCTTCAGGGATTGGCACACTGGAACTTTAGGTAAGATACTACCCAGTTGGCGACTCGCCTATTGGATTAGGCGATCAACAAGCCTTTTTTTCTTCATTCTTTCAGTTGGCTTGTTCTTTTTTACCTATTAGTGTCCATGCTTTGTTCCTCAATCCAAATACTTGAAAAACTAGGATTTTACATCAGTTATTGGCACAAAATAACTGACACCAGAGAAGGTGAGGGCGTCTTTCTTTCCAGCCGCCATACGGTTCGCCTTAAAGCCTTAAGGAGAAGGGGAGGAGCGTGGTTATAGTAGTCAGAATTGTGCCAGCCATACAATTTGTACTGCATGGCGATATTACTCTACCACTCTATAAATGGAGGCTTTACTTTGAAACATCAACATCATCAAATACGGCTACTGAAACTGCTACTTCCGAATCATAAGTATTTGAGGACATTAAATCTATGTAAATAAAGCCCTAAATAAGTCCAAATCATGGACTCATCAGTCACTCGGCAGCCCAGGCAATCCAGTAGAGCTACCCTTATATCTCTCTATCATCTCAATTCTAGCTATAAGATTATTGAGCCTCTCTCCTTATGAAACTAAAGTAGACTTATGGCTATATATCTCAACTCACATAAAAAATAAAGCACCCTCAATCATTGCGGTAACCATATCCATCACATCCCTCTCAATTCTAGATACCCTAAATCCGCATAATGGGTAAGGTTGGCCATCTCATAAATCAAGGCCTGAGCTAACTGGGGTCGGGATGAAGGGGGAGGTGCAATCAAAGTGGAGGGTACAAAAGGTATGAAAGGCATAAATGAGGGTGGAGTGATACCTAAAGGCTCCTCAAAAAGAGTGGGTCGAGTAGTGTATGACTCTAGATTAGTGAGATCCACTACTAGTGTGATGTCAGGTGGTGGTCGCTTTCTTTTGGCGGCATCATCCGTCTAATTGTCAGAATATATCCTCTGAATATTTTTTGAAGAGGTGTGGATAACTCTTACATGTAATCTCTCCCAAAATGAGATTTTGGCTACCTCACACAACAACCTAATCAGAACAGGGAAAGGTAGGGAAGTCTGCTCCTGGTTGGCCCTCATAAGCATCTAGTCCTCAATAATGGCATAAATATGAATATCTTCCCAATCAATGATGTTCCCCACCAAGACATCCTTTGGGATCCAAGGATTGACTAATTCTGGAACATCATGAGATTGCTACTGATAAACCCCAACCAAAATCGAGTAGCGGTTTTTATATCACTTTGTCTGCCATCCACGGAGAAGTAATATTGGATAGCAGAGGTGCCAACCATCCCTTCAAGAAGTAATATTGGACAACGCCTTTACATAGGCAGCATAAAACTCATGAACCTATGTCGAGACATTTGGGGGTAAAGCTCTAATGAATAGCTCAAACCCATGAAATTTGATCGTGTCCCATATTGTTAGTTAGTAACTTATGACTCCATCAATGGGCAACCACTTCTCCTTAAGTATTATATGCTCCCCTACTTCTTTGAGCCTTTTGATGGCCCTTGGAGCTATTCCCAAGAGAACCCTAGAAGCATATGCTTGCATTGTGGTTGGGTCTTGAGGTAACTTGGAGCGGATTACGTTTCTTTTTCTCTCAACAACCTAGTTTTGTGGTTCACTCACACGCATAAAGACATGTAGAATGGCATTCTTCTACTCAGAGGGCTTATTTATTACTACCCCTATGCCATTTTAGAAGTGGTAGAGTAGGAATGAAGTTGGAGTCGAACTTAGCCCTTTTACCTTTGGACATTTCATGTAAAGTAAAACATGTCAAAACAAAGATCGCGTGAAGGTTAGTTGAATTAAGTCCACAAAAATCACAGTTAGAACAATGTCTTGATGTTTGACGAATAGAAAGTTGATTATTCTAACAGGTTAGGCGAACTTATACGACCTCACCGAAGTTGACAAGACCAAACAAAATTTAACTCAGGCATAAAGGGTGATGTCATCTCACACTCGATGATACTCCGAGTTGGTTTTTGTGAACTAAGACAAGCCCACCGAATATGAAGGTACGAAACATATAAGGGTCAGGTTGAAAGGGCGATGTCAGTTCCAACTCAGCGATCTACTGAGATAGTTTGGCGAGCTAAGACTAGCCCGCCAAATGTGACAATACCCGTGTCACAAATTTGAAAATAAAAGGTGATTGGGTCTTAGCTCGCCAAATAGGTCATTTCAGCCCAACATCTATTTTTCAAAATTTCACAGCAAAATGTAATACTTCCCAACACCCAAAGCAGTTTAACAAGCTAACCATATGCGAATTTACCCATGCGTACTCAAATTTTCCCCAAAATTCTAAAAAAGCATTAACACATTGACAATTTTCTCCTAAAAAAGATGTCACCCTATCAATCATTTGGAAAATACAAGCAAAATAGCCAACATTGGGCTACTAAGACTTCACCCAAACAACTCACACAAAATTCATACTATTTACCATTCAAATTTCAACATTTAACCTTCACATTCAATTTAAGTAATTTATGGCACAAAATCAACTATTCTAGTTTATGGGAACTATGCAATCGACTAAAATTAATCAACTCAAATGAATCACACAACAAGAATATGAAAAATAAAAACTAACCCAATCAATATGCATCAAATTTTAAGCAAAAATACTAAAAATAACTTTGAGAACTAACTTCAGACAAGTACAAATCCACAATAAAGAGGGAGGAAGGGTTTGGGTCAAGAATCACGAACACGCAAGCACTCCACCCAAGTAAATCAAAGCAAAAAGTGTACAAATTATTATTTAGGCTAAGAGTTAAGAGATTAGGAAGTGAAAAGTACCAAAAAGATCAAAGGATGGCCTTTTAAAGGAGAAGAGATTCTTGGCCATTTTCTGCCAGGCAAGTTTGCTAGTCTGAAACTAACGCCGCCAAACATCTTCGATGAATTTCTGAAGGAGCTTAAGCTCACTAATATTCCTTTATAAATACCAAACCTGATGTTATACTCGGCGGACCCGATATAGTTTGGCTAATGTCATTCGGTAAATTGCCTAATTGGTCCCTTTATGCAAAAGTTGACAATGTCATTTTTCAATTTTTTTGGCTAAGAGTGAACATTAAGATTTCTTCCCCCACCAAATTCTCAAGTAATCATCCACGACTGCCTCCCTATGGACCCTAGGACCTTGTACGGTCCATAGGTTGACTCACGAGAACTACATTAATAGACAAATTTCATTGTTTATTTTCCAACTCCACTTGCCAAATATTGAAGTGTTACAATTTGGATCTAAGTTTATGTGAAAAAATAATTTATGATGGTTATAAAATTCAAATTATGAACCTATAAAAGGTGAGCTAATAATTCGTTGGGCATATATACGTAATATGTGGTCAAGTATTCTATGTTGTATCACATGAATCTCGGTCTATAATTACCCTTCAATTCATTTTTTATGTTTTTCGATATTTTCAACATTTAGAGTTATCATGTAGTGATGACTTGCTGGACCTAATAGTTTGATCACCTTGTTGTTCATTTGTATTTTGTGCAAGTTTCCATATTTTGGAGCTTCTAAATATGAACAATTGATTTCTATCAAAACTTTTCGTAGACAACCAAAGAATAGAACTCACACAGTTTTATTAGCTCCGAAATGTTGGTTTTGGTCTAGAAGGACCTTTGGTGCAGATCCCGAGGCTTTCGAACTCATCTCGAGACCTTTTGTAGAATTATAATTAAAATGGAGTTTGGGTGTGGGATCTACTTTTCATCGAGAAGAACTCACTTGGATGTTTTGATATCTTCAATGAGTACAAAATGCTGAATATTGTAGGATAATGTATTTCATTTACATTCAGGGGGTTCCAAATTAATCTTGAGCACCGTGTTGGAGATTTTGAGCATTGTTGCATCAGCTGATGTTGCACAAACTGGTGCAACACATGTTCCGCTTCACATTCACATTCCTTAGGCCACATTCGTGGAGGCCATTGTTTTTTATCTCCGCATTGGCAAGGTTGATTCCATGTTGTGAAGGCATTTTGCCTTGTTCACAAAAATCACAACAATTAGAGATGGACCGAAAATCAGTCAAAAGTAAGAATTATCGGACCCACGCTAAGAATCCCTCAGTTGACTCTATCAAAAATGTCAAATTTAGCTTACCGAACTTGTGTCCCAAAATTAGACACAATTCAAGGCTCAGAAAAAGCAAACAACCACATGCAAGCAAAACACCAAGAATTCACCATAAAACCAATAAGTTAGATCCTTCAAGGTGAAAGTTACCTCCGCATGACTCTACCGACAAGTCACCAAACATTCCAACATGAAGCCTGGATATCCAATACAATTAACAACAATAATCACCCAATTTGGAGCAGTGAGGCTCCCAAAATCGTAATTTGAAGTTGAGGAATGGAGTTGTTTCCCATCTAGTGTTTATTTAAAACAAAAAATTAACTTACTCATCAAGAACGCGGGAGTCTAAGGTTGCGATCATGTATCGTAGGTTAAATGGCCTAAATAATTGAAGAGGTCAACACTCGCAACCGCAAAGACTAAACACGGTCAACCCCGGTCAACTGCTCATCGCAATCACGACTATGATGGCCAAGTATAGTACCCGTCCGTGATCACAAAGGATTCATCATGACGGTGATGAGAAAGGTCACTTGCACCAAATTCTGCTGCATCATCTAGAACATTAAGTGTTTGAATATCCAAACGAGGTTTGAACCCTGTGTGTGCAAACGAGATATTCTACCCCACCAAATTCGGCACTTCAGACTTAAAGGCGATTTCAAAACTTCAAATGGAGGTAATCTCGATTAAAAATGGGTCCCACACCCAACCTCTATGTTGAGTCATACTCTACAGGAGGGCTCATGATGACCTCAGAAGCCTCGAATCTGCACCAAGGGTCCTTCTAAACAAAACTCAACGTTTCGGAGCTGACAAAAAAATCAGAATTGCTTTCTGAGGTCGTCTTCCAGATATTTTGACCAAAGTCAATTGTTCAAGTTTCAAAAGCTCAAAAATACATAAACATGCACAAAATCTAAATGAACGACTGAGTGAGTGAACTATATGTCTGAAAAAATCGTAAATAACTTAGGGTCGCTATAGGAACGCTGTAAATGAAGAAACAAAGGCAATAATACAAAAATGAGTTGAAGGGTCATTACAATTATACCATAGATGAGGATAGAAATATATTGTTTTTCAAATATTGCATAACATACCACTATAAATTAATAATGTAAATCAAATTTGTTTAGAGCTACACAATGGTCTCTTTTTTACATTCTCTTTTTTTAGCACACTCTTGATCATCTATTTTGAATCTAAAAAAGAAGCATAACAATGTTTATATGAACGACTTCATCTAGTGAGTCCAATCTCTTGTACTATTAGAGAATATGATTGAACTGAAATTCTGAACATGTTGGTTGGATCAAAACACCAGGTCATTAAGCCCAAATTAACAAAGAAACCTTGAACGGCAATAACAAAGATAAGTTATAAAAATACTCATAATATATAACATTGATTTGGTCAATTGACCTACATATGAGTTATTTGGGAGAATAATCTTCCTAGAAAAAAACATTTTTTTCCACGAAAGAATTACCCAAATATAGAAAAAAATATTATTCTTCTTCAATAGACTTATCATAGAACTCTTAATATATACATTCTTCTTGGTATATATTTACCTTCGTACTTTTAGAATATATATATAATATTAGATTTATTTGAACCAATTTTATTATATTTTAAATTATAAATATGAACAATAGTATTGGGACAAAGCAGTACTATAAGTTTTACATCAAAAAAAATCTTTAGTCCTAGAAATGGAAAAGAGTGAGAATTCAATACTTTTCTTAAATAATGATAGACAAATAATATTCATCAATATTCAGGTGATTAACTAATACAATTACAATTATATGTAGAAATATTTTGCATTGTGTCCCTAGGGTAAGAGCTCAAAATCCCAAAGGTAAAAAAATGATTCCGTAGGAGAACTTATTGCGACATCTCCCGAGTTCACATGTGCACTTAATGCATCACTTCCAAAGTTGACATGTTGATGCCCAAATAGATCTTCATTTTCTATTTTTCTTTTTTTTCCTGGCCACAAAAAATATACAAAATTATAAAAATCAACCAGATAGTTATGATAATGAATATGAAAACAACAATATATGAAGGAACTATTTGTTTTATTTTGATTTTCTTAACTTTGTTTCGCTATGTTTGAAGGGATGTCACGTTCAGATAAATAATTAACAAATAATTAACTCCACTGCGATCTTTTATTTAAACTCCATTCAAGATTCACACGTTCCTACCACGTAGTGTTTGATCAATTTGTTACCGCGCATACGTATTTTACTTGTTGGTGCTACCTGAAAATTAAACCCTTTTAGTGACCATACATAAATATAGACGATTTCATTATTTATTCTAATCTAACTTTCTTGAGATAACCTGTAATATTTCTCCCTTTACACTTTATTTTTTTTCCAGGAATTTCTCCATATAGAAGAAACTTATAAACCTCTATCATAGATCAAAACTTTTCCTTTGTCTCCAAATGATGGTAGACCTATTTGCCAACAGTTACTAAATGTTAAGTACATATGATTCATCAATCAAAGTATAGCTTGGTATTAATATTGGCAAAACTAACATTTCTATTATTTAGATGAAAAAACTTACGTAATCAATTGTTGACCCATCTTGACGAGAACTATTCTTGATAATCCTGTTTTGCCTTCCCTGTTCAAATGTATGCGTATGCAGGTAATGCATATTTTCTAGTATCATCTCTGTTACCTTATTTTTAATGTTCTCATTCTCCAACCAAAACAAGTTATATTTTATTAAATTCAAATATTTTCAAATGTTAATTACCCGGTGGAGCTGGGAGCATCAATAATTTGTACACCAAGTGGTACACAAGATATTGAAAATAGCTTAGTACAAAATATAATGCATTCAATTATATCAAGTAGCACTAAGTTGTTGATGTGCCTATTTTATTCTCAATCACCATCACTATGAATCAATACACTTAGTCAACAATAAAACTAACACTAGCTTGCTACTATTTACAATTATTATTGATACATCATTACCACAAAAATCATCAAGCAGTATCGACAATGACCATCATTTGTCACCACTATATATTGTCTACCACAATCATTTACCACAACCATTAGCTATTAGTGGCTGTTTGAATTGACTTTTTTTGTGACTTTTGGTTTTTAAGATATTTTTTAGTTTTGGAAATGTTTGGGAAAACACTTTTTTTAAGGTTGAAAAAGTACCAAAAAAGCCAAAAATCAAAAGATGGGTGTTGTCCCCAACTTTTAGCTTTTGACTTATAAGTCTCTTTTTAAAAAATCAATCCAAATACCCCCTTAGTTATCATCCAAATACGAACTACCACAAAACTACTGTTATAAACTTCTACTATCACCAATATCAATCCCTACTATCCAAAGCACCATAATAATCAACATACCATCCTCAATTTTCATTCGTAACAATCATCACTACAGATCACAACAACCATCACAAACTATTACTATTCATCCAAACATTTTTATTCCATAAAATAACTAACATTGAAAAAGTAATTTCCAAATACATCCAAAGATTTTTATGCATATCTAAATAGGAAAATAATTAAACACCTTATACTAAGTATGTTAAATAATAGAGGAATTTTTCAAAACTTACCAATAAAATAACAACTTGAGGTGGGATAGAAGATATGGGAACCGCCATTATTCGTTGATAACTAACTTTAAAAATTTACGAATAAGATAAGTTAATTTGAAAATTATAATTAGTTTGAAATTAATTGTGAGTTTATAATTTATTATTTGCAATGTATTTTTTATTTTTTTTGTAAATTGATACCTAACTTTGAAAATTTACGAATAAGATAATATATAGAAATTATGTGGGATGTGTTATCCAAAATAAAAATTATGAACGTACCAAATAATATATACTAAACAACTCTGCATCTATTCATTTATATTTTCTTCTCGGCGTTCAGTTGGCAACTTAAGCAACTCATCGACTCCATTTGAACGAAATGGTCAGAAATTGCAAAAGTATCTATCAGTTTTCCTTCATCAATCAACTTGTTGACATAATTAATGTAAAAGATTAGCCTCTGATAATAATGTTTATTATAAATTTATATGTGCAAAATTATATACGAATTGAAACGGTAAGTTAACAAATACTACTGTATACATTTTTGTAAAATAAAAGTAGTGCATCTTCACAGAGTTTTACCAACATAATTAACATATTTGATACCACAATTGATATGTACACACAATATGTATAAATTGGACCCATATGTTTAGACCAAAAAATGAGGGTATCTCAATTAACATGCCTAACACAATAACTCATATTCACATATGTATGATTGTTTTCCATATAAAGATCTAGCAGTCTATTAAGGGATAAAGAGGATATAAAATATACTAATTAAATAAACTAAATGATTATATAAATAGAATTATTTGAAATCCTTATAAAATTCACCAAAATGATCAAAGTTGTTGATGTATCAATGTTTGATAGAATCTGGAAAATTAATAAGAATAAATAATGATTAATGTTGTTGATTTATCAATGTTTGATGGAATCTGGAAAACTAATAAGAATAAATATCAAATAGAATTTATTTATTCAACAATTGAACAACATAACAATCAAAAGATGCAAACTTTTGTACCAGTAAAAAATTGAAAGAAGATTTTTACCTCTATCAAATTTTTAGCGTAAATTATAATTGTGCTTCCTTTCACAGGTTTTCAAAAGGAGTAAAAGATGGAGGTTTATAATTTTTTATTGGCTTGATAGTTAAAAAGGGAGGTTATAAAATGGATAGAGGCTAATTAAAATCCGTGACATACTAATTTTTTAAATCTGTGACATTTGAACTTTTTTAAAATGGTTTTATGATGAAGGACGGTAGTTTTTTCTTAACAATGACATGTGTCATGTTAAATCGTTCATGCAATAAAATCATGAGTAATTAATTTTAATTGTTTTAAAAGTCTATTTTTATAGTGTTGACACGTATTATTTATTTTAAATCATTTTAAAAATAAAATAGTGATTTATTATTTAATTCTATTACATGTAATTAATTTTAATTATTTAAAAATTTTGTTTTTTGTGGTGCTGACATGTGTAATTTTTTTTTAATATATATAATAATTTAAAATCCAAAAATTGAGAATAATTCAAATACAATACTTTTTTTAATACTACGAAATATATAATATAATATCTCATTTAATTTTAAGAATTTATATAAAATTATTTTTTAAAAATAAAATAGTATATTATTATTCAAATTAATTACACATCATTAATTTTAATTATTTAAAAATACTATTTTAAAAATATTAAATAAAATTTTGTGGGAAATTGTATTAAATTTAAACATGAAAAAAGTAGTTAGTTTACATTTTATAAGGAATAAATTCAATTTATTATTGTTTTTCAAAAAGAGACTAAATCAACCGTTTGTAACGTACATGATTTTAAAACTGTCTTAAAATTTTGTATAGTTTTTAAAATGGTTGTTTATTATTTAATAT